>JADRCH010000125.1:2514369-2533639 GCA_019843965.1 Rhynchomys soricoides
CTTCTTCTTCTTCTTCTTCTTCTTCTTCTTCTTCTTCTTCTTCTTCTCCTTTTCCTTCTCCTTCTCCTTCTCCTTCTCCTTCTCCTTCTCCTTCTCCTTCTCCTTCTTCTTCCTATTCAGGTATTTTTATCTTATTTCCTTTTTACAGTCTTACATTTTTGGTACCTCTCCTTCTCCACCTCCTTCTGTGCCCCTCTCCAACATACTTCCTCTTAGATCCATCGTTTAATGAAATTTCAACAATATGGTTGCCTAAACAAGACCTGAAAATTAAGAATACCAGTTGGCCTGTCAACATGGATGAAGAAATCTCAAAAGACTCAACTCTTGAATGAAGAACTGTAGGAATTAGTGGTTGCTGAAGAAGGGGAAATCATTCTTTTCTATTGATAAGCCCCTAAACATGTTATCCAGTGCCAACTGGTTAACCTTCACTTTATTACTTGCCAAGTTAGACTCCTTTGCCTAAATTAATTTTGAAGTCTGGGACACAGGACCCTTAAAATCCCAGGTTGTGAGCACCAGAAGTCAAAGTGTGCCTGCTCCCTGCTCTGGACATTTAGAATTATAATTCAGGAATCTCAACACTGGCATTGGTAGCATAGTGTTTAGTGTGCACTTATCCATTGAAGACATGCTTCCTAGCACTGTGCTTTCATCCACTTTCATCTCTCTGGTGTGTGTGTGTGTGTGTGTGTGTGTGTGTGTGTGTGTGTGTTGGTGTGTTGGTATGTATCTGTGAGCAGGGATGAGGGTGATTCTGTGGTACTTTGGCATTGATATTGTGTATGCCCAATGGTTCATAGAACCTACCTAATATGATTCTGACACTTGATGATACAACTGCTACACTGATTATTTTGTCTATATGTTTGCACGTGCATGCCACGGTGTACACATGAAGTCAAAGGACAACTTATAGGAGTCAATTATTGCCTTCCACCATGTATTCCTAAAGAACTGAAGGCTTTTTTGTTGTAATCATTTAAAATTAAGTTACGAAATACTTTTATGTTCTTTGTGGTAGCACGCATAACAATAGAAGATACAATTCAAATCCTTAATTTTTATGCAATTGTCAGCTAGCTTGTTCACCCCTCATGTTTTCTAATAGAAAAATTTCAATGACTAATTTTCTCCAATTCTTAAGGTATCCTTTTCTCTGGGAGCACCCTCATAGAAGCAGGGGTCCTGGGAGGTGGTATAGAGGGTTTTTTGGAGGAGAAACCAGGAAGGGGAATAACATTTGAAATGTAAATAAATAAATAAAAAAAAACAATAAAAAGTTTTTTAAAAAGATATCGTTTCCTCCATGATCATGCAGTGAGGTCAGGACACAAAGACTGTTAAGTAAAATTACTTCAGGCCATTTGACAACCCAGTGGTTGTCCAAGTCACCACAAGTGTCTCCCTGTAACACAGAGAGGGAAGTTGAGACTTACACTTGAGATTGCCTCTAAGGCTGTCCTGCCATGCCTGAAACACTGGTGGCTTTACTCGATCCCATGCTTTGTGAAAACGAGTTCTTCAGTCTCAAGCTAGATTTGCAAAACATCAGGTCTAGAGATTTCAGAATTTTTAAGACTTAATCCATATCATATGGATATAGATCATTCTTAGGTCCACAGGCAGTTTCCTTTGAATCAGAATGTAAATGTCTCCAAAATTATGTCCTGATTTATTCGGACAGATTTTTACTTTTATCTATCTATCTATCTATCTATCTATCTATCTATCTATCTATCTACAATCTAAACATCTCCTCCTGGTTCCCCCTCATAGAGTCCCTCCCCCGATTCCCCTCTCCCCTTATCTTCTGAGAGGGTGGCTCCCCCTAGGTATCCCTCTACCCCATATATTTTTAAAAGGCAGATTGAATGACATCTCGTACAACACTATTCAAAGGCTTCATCAATACATATTAAAATCTTAGGTAAAGAGTGAAGATACTTCATATGTCAAGGATTCTAATGAAAACATAAACTGTAAAGCAAGAGAAAAGCTGTTTTCTAACAATTGGAAAGTTGGCTGTATAGCAAACTAATCTTGAAAAATAAAGATAACATTGACAATGCCAGCGGGGCTAAGCTGCACTTCTTCATTGCTATGGACGTTGGATCTGAGAAGTTAAATTGAGCACTAATTTATTAGGGAAAGGTTTTAGTCATCATCATTTGACTTCAAGCAGGCACAAATGAATCTAGGGTACATGATGGCTAAATTTCTCAGCTATGTACTAAACATCACTTCTGCACCCCAAGTTTGTTGGCCACTGTGTCGGCACTGTGCTGTCAGTAAGCATGGCTACTCTTTCTTCCCATTCTCATGTCTCATCTATGATAACAACAGACCGCTGCTTCTAGAGGCCTGTTCTTTAAATCTGGAGATCTTGATTTTTCTAATGCCCCAAGGCTGCAGGATCTCATCAATAAATCACAGGAAGTCCTGGACATCTATAGAATCCCATAAAGACCCAACACTGGCAATTCCAAAGCATACTAAGCCAAAAAGACTAGTGTAATGTCAGGTTTCAAAAGTGAGTGATTTCCAGAGGAGAAGCTTTCTAGCATGGAATGTTCTGTTCTAATGGAACCAGAATGGACAAGGTGATTTGATACAATCATATAAATATCTTTGTAAATTCCTAATACGTATGCCTTCAAACCAGTAAATTTAACTTTAGACTTTTTTCTAAATTAGAAAATTATGACAGATACTCCAATAATGATGATTACAGTATCATTTATATTTGCACATTAGTTGCTGGGACTAATTGTTGATTAAAAATTAAGTAAAATTCACTTGGAGGGGATTTAATTATGATTGCCCTATATAGGAGGTAGCCCTATGGTCATAAGGGTGTAAAGAAAAATTTAAGTGTTGAGAATATTGTAGTGGCTTGAATGAGAATGGTCCCCATATGCCCAGAGGGAGTGGCACTATTAGCATATGTGTCCTTGTTCGAGTAGGTGTGTCCTTGTTGGCAGAAGTATGTCACTGGGGTTGGACCTTGAGGTTTCAGATACTCAAGCCAGGTCTAGTGGCTTACTCCCTGACTCCTGCTTATGGATCCAGATATAGAACTCTAGCATCTTGTCTGCCTGCACGCTGCCAGACTTCTCACCATGACAATAATGGACTAAACTTCTGAACTGTAAGCCAGCCCCAATGAAATGTTTTTCTTTATAAGAATTTCTATAGTATCCAACTCTTCACTGAAATAGAGACCCTAAGACAAATGTATAAATGTATTACGTTTAAAACCTAGTTTCAAGATTGCTGTATTCGGGCTGTCTTTTCATGTGTATGCTGAAACATTAATATAGTACATACACACACACACACACACACACACACGTGTGTGCACAATACACTCATGACACTCATGTACAAAATTTGGAAAATATAAACAGATATGTCTGTGTTTATATTTATATGCCTTTTTGAATTATCTGAAATCTGTATAATGATTACGAGTTGATTTACTAATACAGTCATTAAAAATCTTTCAAAGGCTCTGATCATTCCAGACACATATTAACACATCTCATCTTCTTTGTTCTTTATTTTCAGGCCCCAAACACTTGGATATGCTCCAATTTCGATTAACAGTCAACTTAAGGGAAGAACTTTGCTCTGCTTTGATTTTTTCCATTTAAGGAGAGACTTTTATTATTCCTACCCAACCAAGAGGGGGAAAAGAATAAAGGAGAAGATGATTAGGTTGACGGCAAAGCGCCATGATAATAATTATAACAATCCACTTAACACAGGGACTGCACCTCCAGTCTTCACAGCTGCCTCCAATATTATCTAATTAAGGAAAGCGAGGAGGACAACGATGAGAGTGAGATTTAATCTCTGAAGCACAAGAGGGCCTTTGGATAATGAGAAGATGTAGACAACAGACGAGCAGTACCAAGAGCCACTAAGTGAGAAATTCAGACTCTCATATATCCTAACTTCATAGAGGTTTTGAGGGCTGGACTGAAGAGACAGAAAAGCAAGGAAAATGAAAGCAGAGAAAGGGACCTGCTGAAAAGAACAGAACTGTGATTCCACCCCCCAGAATCGTTCTTCCTAAGTGTCAGAGTGCACCTGCATTCCTGTGACTGCAGGACCCAGTGAAATAGCAACAGCCCAAAGCACCAGGCCTGCTGCTCATGAACCTGACAGCAGTTATCTCTGTAACAGAGGAAAGGCATCAAACATTGTATCACATACCTCACTGGTGAAGCCTTAAGGGACTGGAAGAGCCTGCCCCATGATCAATTTAAATGCACAGGGAACAGGGACATATGAGAGGCTCTGAAAGGCAGGCCCTCATGTCCTGAGAGGAGAAGGCTATTCCTCAGCAGTGAAACAAATGAACAATGCAGATTTCAGCCCCTGTGGTTCCAAACTGATCCAGTCCCTGTTAATCCTGATCCTGGTACATTTGTTCACTCTATTGCTTGCCCCAAGTAGCCTCACTCTTGAACATACAGTACTTACTCCAAATCAGTATGATCACATTCTGTCACAGAATTTACAATGCATCTCGAATTAGAGACCAGCTATCTGTCTAGGCAAGAAGTGTGCAGTCAGAAGTGTGTGTGGCAGTGGCCAAGTGCTGGAGACTCAAACACTGAAGAAAGGTTCCTGCTCTTCTCCATAGTAGACTGGGTAGACATCTCTAAACTGGGTCCATTTTCATAAGCTCAGATGACTTGCTCTTCTCCCAGTCATTTTAAAGCTATGATACATTACGCCTGCTCTTAGCAGCCATCTCAAGACCTGTTCTCCGCCTACCCACATTCAAACCTGCAGTGACGACCCAGCTGCCTGTTTCTATGAGCTCTCTGGCTCCATGGTGAGTCATACATGTAAGAAGCCAGGTGTAGAAAAGCCGCATGTAATGAACACACCTGTACACTTTCGACAAAAATTGAAAGTTAGATTTGAGTGTGCCTATGTGGAAAATACTTACTGCATTTCTGACATTTGACTTGCAACAGCCGTGGCGAGGGAAGTGACAATTGGGAGATGACCAGCATGTAGTCAATACCAGGCATATTTAGAAGTGCTTATGAATTAAATATAAAGGGCTTACATTTAGCAAAATGCCCTGCTGGGCTTTTAAAGGTTCTTCATCACTCCAAGCACAACCTATGCTTCCTTCTTTCTTCCTTCTTGTCGTTTGTATTTTTCTTTCCTTTTCCCATCCTTTTTCTCTCCCATCTTTCCTTTATTTATTACTTCCTTCGGATATTTAGCCACATCTCTCATGCATAATACCTGAAATCCTTTGATACATTGGGCTGTTAGCAGGGAGAATCCAGCAAACCCCCTCTTTGCTTGCCTGCTCAGATGTTTCTCCGTCTTTCATCCATGCTTCCCTTGGAGGTGTAAGTGCAATGTTTCTGAGCTATAAACTAATTTTGTTATTTGTTAAAGTAAACTGGCATGATAAAATATAACCCACACATTACATGTGAGCTGGAAATTGGTACTGTGTGCTCTAGAACTTTAGATGGGTGAAGCCAGCATGTCTTCTTGAGTGCCTGGGGGTCGGCTATAGTCAACAGAAGAAGCAACTGCTTTCAAAACCTGTTGTTTTAGTTTTCTAGGGCTTCCATAACAAATATTCACAAAATGGGAGGCTTCAAACAGTGGAAATTTATTCTGTGACAATACTAGGGGTCAAATATCAGAAGTCAGTGGCACCAGGGAGAATCAGTTCCATGTCTCTCGAGCTTTGAGGCCACCAGAATGTCACCACATTACTTGACTTGGAGATGCATCATCCAGTCTGTCTTCACATGGCCTCCCTGGTGTCTGTGTGTATTCTCCTGTTCTAAATCTTATAAAAACAAATCTTCATGAGATTTATTCGGAACATACGATCAGAAGGCTCTTATTTGGAGAGCTTTAACATAACTACACCTATAAAGACCTCATTTGCACATAAAGTAATATTCACAGGGTTAGATCCTGGACATATCTTCTGGTGGTCAACATTCAACCCACTGTACCAGTAATTGCTCTGTTCTCCACCATAAGACCAATGCTGAGATTAAAAATAGTAGCAACACCATCCCCATGCCTTTTCTAGCTTCTAGATCTTATACTCTGTAGCTCTTGGCTCCTTCAAGTTCAGTAACCTCCAGCAGCTGAGTGCTTCTCCCATCAAAGCTTTCTGTCCAAGCTTTTGGCATTATGTTTGCTTCTGGCTCTGCCTGCCTCCCACCCCCTTTGATTTTTAATATGATCACTTTGGACTCACCCAGTCAATGTAGCATTTTGTACTCATTTAAATTCCACAGGCAATCTAAATTTTTCTCTGATGAATCAGGCAACTACCTATAGGGTCTAGGAATTAAGACTTAGAAATCACTTTTCACTGTTCTGCTTGGGGTAGTATAGGTATTTTGTTCAAAATCTGGAATAAATATAAACACACTGATGCACACAGATGTCATTTCCAAAACATTAAGAAATCTTCAGGAAGAAGGAAGCATGAGGGACCTCCCCAAAAGGGGTGGGGCTTAAAGATGAGCGAGACAGGGGAGAAACATAAATTATTCTGTTGGATTCTCTAGGTATAGCTATTTATAAAGGGAACATATCTCATCTCAATATGATTACCTAAGAAATTTCTTCTATTTGCTCACAATTATTGTTTCCATTCTCTCATTTATATATCAAAGACTTCTGCTCACATGTATGTTTGTGCACATGCAATGGTATACATTCATATATGTTCAGGATGACATAGGATGAATAGAATTCAGCTAGAAGCTGTTGCTTCCATTTTTGATGTGACAAATTTGTATTGCTTGAATATTGCACCACAAGTTTGAACTATCATTTTAAAGATTCACTGCAAAATGTAAGTTCCTGCAGGGCTCCAAGGCCTGAATAAGCAGTAGTGGAAAGCCCAAATATTTTTCTTTTAATTGGTACTTTTAAATAGTACACAAGTCCACTCAAGAGCCAATAATTAGAAGTTGCTTCTTGGTCCTGATAACATGCTTGATTCCTTAGAAAAAGCTATTTAGATGGTGCCATGGATCATGAAAGTCCCATCATCAGAGACAAAGAACTGGCTGGCTCATTTCTATTGACCAAGTCCTCAAGAAAGCCTGGAAAGTATAGGTTTCTCTTACTTCTCTTTCTTGCTTCTGTGGACTATAAATACTCACATCATAGGGGTGTGACTTGAAAGGATAGGAGCAAAAACAAATGCCTGCCTTTCTCTCTACAAAACAAAGGCATGGAGGAGTTGAACTCTAATGGTATTAAGTCATGGGAAGAGTGTCGAAAGCTCACAATGGAGGGTGCTAAAGAATTCCTGGCTGGACTGAGTGTGACAGGTTGCCCTACACTGATCTATGTTCTTTCTTCCCTTTCTTATAATGCCTTGTACAGAACAAAGAATCCCATCAACTGGCAAGGGGCATGTTGATGCTACTTCCTTGGAATAGAACCTCTGGGTACCCCAGAAAAAGAGGAAGGGCTTCCAGAGTCACCTTAGAGCCTATCAGATGTCATAGACTGTTCATGGCTCTCTCATTGCCAAAAGAACATTAAGACCAGGTTGTTTGTGAAGCTCAAAGCCGCAGTAGCCATTTCCTGGATGTTCAGAGAACTGTTTATTTGGTCTGACTCTTTCTCTCTCAATATGTCTGATCTTTGGATTGGTTGGGGAAAAAAATCACAAAAATAAGATGAAAAGAAAAAAAAAAAAGAGTCATCATCCAACAGCTAAGTAATCATCTGGACTCTCTCTTAAGAACCAGAATCCAGAGACCTTGGGTTGAACCCAAAAATATATTTTTCAACAGACAAGAAACCTGACTTGAAGAAGGTGCTCTCACGTGCAGAGGAATGCTAGCCACCACTTTCTGCTCCATCCTCGATGTTCAGACTCTGAAAAGCAGAAATGTAGACTGCCTTACATGTTTCCATCCTCCACTCTTCCCTTGTGTCTGGAGAATACATAACTGTTATGGGGCATATAAAATTAGGAACTATTATGCATAATGAGTTAAAATATAAAGAATCCCATACTGTTTTACAAGAATCAACAAAATATACACTCGTCAAATAAAACACAATCAATCTCCCTAATATGTTAAATTCACTGAGCTGTGGATAATTACTGAGTTTCAGGGAAAGAGGGAATCAAGCTGCATTGATCTTTTGCATCGTTATAAATACACAACACTGGTCTGCTTATTTCTTGGTTTCTTGCTGAGGTACTATTAGTCTCACACAGCAACTCTTTCAAACTTCTACTTTGTTTAAGAGGAGGGCTGGTGGTTAAGAAAGCTGCCTCCCTAAAGTCAGGCTCTCAGGATGGTAGTCATGTATTTGTTTGTATTTGAGCTGGCCTTGACCTGACTAAATACCAAATAAAGCAGAGCACGGTTTTAAATTCTCCATTCTTTTCTGTAGTCTATCAATCTGAGTAATGGTGGCCCATGCCTTTAATCCCAGCACTCCAGAGGCAGAGACAGGTGGATCTCTTGGCTTGAGGCCAATGCTAAATTTTTATTCATGTTTCTGAGTAAACAGATTTGTGTTTAGTATTGCCACTAAAGTGAGAGAGATTATTAAAGCTGATAGTATTTTTCCCCATCTACAAAGAAGAGAGCCTCAAGAGAGTTTCAAGCCCATGTGTGTGCTAGGTATATTTTCACAGAAAAGACATATGTTCAGAGAACAGGAAAGAGCCCGGAAGGCCCAGAGACACTCGCTGGGATGCTGGAGGGTTGTTTGTGCAGACTGTTTAGATGTGAGAGGCTGTTTCAGCTAAAGCACAGGGTGTAGTCTTTTAGTTATATCTGTACAAATATCTGAGTCTGAAGTGCAGTGCATACTCAGGGCAAACACTTCTCTTGGCACCAACCCCAACCTGGCCAGGACTTCTGCATTCCTTCCACTCATTAACCCTCTTCCTAAAAGCCTGTGAAGGCAGAAAGTGCTCCCAACTACAGGGTAAATACAGCCAAGAGAGAGGATGTCACAGAAGATTAGAGACCAAGCCCATTTATAATAATCCTTAAAACATTGTGATCTTTTTTCCTGCCTAGTACTTTCTAAGAGTGACAAGTCTCTTTTTGACAATAAAATTAAGGTCTATTGTTGTTTTTTCCTCCACTTGTCACAAATGTTTACTGCCATCTTTTCCCCTCTGACTAGAGGGTAAATGGCCCAAGTTAGATCAATAAGGAAGATCATGTTTCATTCTCTGGCCATGGTGCTTAGTCATAAAGAGGTAAGGTTCATGCCCTCATCAAGGTCAACCATACTCCTTGTTTAGGAAGCAGTTCTCTGGGATGAGTGGTGGATCTACCATCCATTTTTCTTTCATGATGGCATCTCATAGCCTGTCTTCTCTATCATTTAGATTGCCCATATGTGGTATTGATGCCTACTGAATTGTTGAAAATAGTTATGTAAGTTTCTCACAGTCCAGGGTTTGGGATGATCATATAAGTATCTGAAGAAAGGTATTTTTAATTTTTATCTTAATCTTCTAATGGTTTTGGGGCTGGCAAGATGGCTCAATAGACATGTTTGCTGTGATAGCAAAGGAACGTGGTCAGATCCCCAGAACTCAGATAATGCTCGACCTGGTGGTACACCTGTGTAATCTTACTGTTCTGTGATGAAATGGGAGAGAGAGCCAGAAGAATCACTGGGGGTTCATGAACAAGTTGTCCTGATGTCTGCAGCAGCAAAGAAGAGACCCTGTCTGAAGACAAGCTGGAAAGGAATGGTCAACAGCCCAGATTGTCTGGCCTCTACAGGAATATCAGGGCACATGTGTCCAGGCCTCATGAACATGTTCATGCATGCTCACATACACACAAATTTCTAAAATTATGTGGCTCTTTTTTTCAGTTAGAATGGAAATTTACTAATAATGTCTAGATGGTTCTGTTGAAGACTAATTATGTGATGTTAATACCTGTTGTGTTTTACATTTTTTATTGCATTTTAATTAGTTTATTTTATGTGCTACAGCATGTGTGTGGCAATTAGAGGATAATGTGTGGAGTCAGTTCTTTCCTTCCACTATGTGGGTTCCAGGCATAGAACTCAGGTTATCCAGCTCAGTGGAAGCAACCTTTACCCACAGAGGCATCTCACTGCCCCAGGTACTGTATTTTAAGAACAGTTTATATGATCTGAGTAACAGAGTAACTTTAAAGTTAACAAGATAAACAGATTTTTCTAGTCCATGACTTCTCTGAGTCTTCTCTGGTGGGGACCTCAGTAAATGGCAGTCTCACCAGCAACTAGAGTCTCCGTTGAAAACATTAGGTGATATTGGTATTTCTCAAAAAGTCACTTTGGGAACACAAGCCTAACTCGCACAATAGGTAAAGACTAAGGAACTTGTCTCCAAATATTGAAGAAAGGACATTAAGGGGCTTTGTAGCATGCAACTGAGTACCAGAGGTTCCCATGTGTACGTGTGCACTGATGAGAGGCAGAAATGGCGCACTTGGAACCAACCTGTGTGTTTTCATCAGCCACTTGTCCACACATTACAGCTTGTATCAACCAAGAGTTCTTCTTTTGGATTTGTTCTAGTAGGCTTGATTATGAAGAAAGGAAGGGAGGGGGCAGGTAAAATTGGTTTAAGTACAAATGGAAATAAATTGCACAGGAGTAATCTCTGGTTTGCTTTTATTGTAAAAATTGAAAGGTAAAGTCAGAAGAGCAGAGAAGCCACATCTAGCAGTGTGTGTGTGTGTGTGTGTGTGTGTGTGTGTGTGTGTATGCCCCAGGCTCTTCATTTTCTATTATTCCCTAAAGCCTGACTACTACATGCATGGGAACATACATACAAATGAGAGTTTAAAGCATAACCAATACATTATTTTACAAAAATGTTTTCATTTCAATAATAAATATAAAACCACCAATTTAAAATGGATGCATTTACAGGTAGTGTGGGAAGAAACATGCATGTAAGCTTGGAGACTTGAGTTCAAATCCTCAGAACCCATATATAACCATGCATGGTAATGCACTTATGTAATCCCAGTGCTCATGTGGCAAGATGTGAAATGGAAAGAAAAGAATCCTCAGAAGATTACTGTCCATGTAGCCTGCAGTACTCATTGGCAAAATAAAACAGAAAGACTGCCTTGAGATAGGCTGAAGGCAAGGATTACTACTCAAGAGTGTCCTATGATCTCCATACTCACACAATGTCATGCTCTTTTAAAAGGAAACATTCATCCCATTCCATATTTTGTTTAGCTGATAGAGATTGAGAAATATGGATTTATATCAGCTTATTTTCAATAAACACTCACTGGGTTCTTAAACTCCCACGGAATATTGCATGGAGTACACTGTCTATAGTCTACATCATTGTCAGGCATGGTGACATTAAAAGCACCACTAACCTCATACAAATTAATCAAAATGTCTTTGATAACTCAATGATTTGTGATTATTTTCAGGCTTGTCACCAAACAGTCAGTGACTGAAGATTATTAACAAAATTAAAATGCCATCGGTTTGAGTGTTTGTTACTTTGGTAGTTTGGGCAGGTGCTATGCTCTTCAGCACCCTTTAATCCATCAGAAACCATTTTAAAATGCTTTATGCTAAAAATATTACAGTAGCATCAAGTATAAATGAAAATTAACAAAAGTAGAATAGATAACCAGATTCTATTTTAAAAATGTGTCTTACTACAAAGCAGTAAGCTAGAAAGTAACTCATCCTCCAAGAGGGGTTGAGATTAAAATTCTGAACAGAACATTATTATTGCTTTCAGTTCAAAATGGCCAATTTCTATTGTAGCATTATGAGAAAGTCCACACTACTTTTCCAATGTTTGAGCCACTCAATTCTCAAGAGAACAGAAGAAGCCACAGACGCAGAGCAAATGTTTGTAAAAGACATTTGAAAAAATTGATACATGTATCTAAAGGCTTCTTCCACTCCACTGAGAAGGGAACAAGCACCTTAATAAAAATTGAACAAAGATCTTAACAGACACCTCATCAAAGAAGATCTATGGGTGGTAAACAAGTACAATAAAAGTGCTCTACTTCACATGTCATCAAGGAAATGCAAACTGAAACAACAATCATTATCATTGTGCACCCATTAAACCAGCCAGTATCAGCTGGCAAGTAGGTGAGGCCACTCTCTTTTATGTATAATGAAAATGAAAAATGTGTTACCCTCTTTGGAACACAGTTCCATGGTTTCTTAGAAAAATGAGGATGATCCTTTTTTATTTATTTTATTTCTATGAGGACACACCCCAGAAGAAGGCATCGGATCCCATTACAGATGGTTGTGAATCACCATGTGGCTACTGGGAATAGAACTCAGGACCTCTGGAAGAGCAGTCAATGCTCTTAACCACTGAGCCATCCCTCCAGCCCCGAAGACTATTCTTATAATATGACCAAGGTATTGTATCCTAGGTGTCAGCCCAAAGGCCCTGAAAATGTTTTTTATACTCTGTACATGAGTATTTATAATGTTGCCATTTGCAGTTCTCAAGAGTTGGAAGTAACAGAGCTGTCAACTGACAACTGCAGAGCACCCTCACAATGAAATAGTGTTCATTGGTAAGAGCAGATGAGTGAACCACCACAACACACACACCAGAACATTAAGTGCACATTGTAAAGTGAAAGAAGCCAATCTGAAAGCCACCTTCTCAGGATGCCAATTACTCTGAAAAAGTTCACATTTTTAAACAGAATAAAAATTTTAAAAATTAGTATAAGGAATAAAGAAAATTGGTAAATGGTAGGGCATAGCAGTTTTCAGTCAGTGAAATACTCCCATGGAGGTATACAAGTGGGTGAATGTCGTTATACACTGGACGAAATGTCCAAGATTGAGAGCCATTGTTGTTATCTACGGACTTTGGGTGATAATGAGGTACCAGTGGTAACTTGATCCATGTGACAGATGCACCATTCTTCTGCGGCTGCTGACAATGGCAGAGGCTGTATGTGTGTGTAGCAAAGGAAAAATAGGAAATCCCTGCACATATCTCCCAATTTTAATATGACTCTTAAGACACTCTCAAAAATGTCTCAAAAATTCCAGAATTAGCACAGTACAATACAGATAAGTTGCAAGCTATGATGGAAGCCACATGTGTAGAGTTAAATCTTTTGATAGCCATTGGAAATTATAAAAATTAATTGTTATAGCTTATCTGCTTAAAGAAATAGGTAAAATATCAATAAGAAAGTAATTAACAGAAATATAATAATTCAATTTACTGATTTAATCTACTGATAATGTATTGATATACTAGTAAGATTTCATATTAAATTTTCATACTAAATCTATGAAATCTAATGTATATTTTATGTGATGAGCATGCCTATATTCAGATTATCTACATTTCAAGTGCTCAGTCTTCACACATATTTAGTATGTAATAGCACAAGTACTTATCAATAAGAACATTTATTTATTATGAACAAGCTAGATGCTAATTGCTCCCATTCATCATATTGCATATCTTGAGCATCTTTCTAACATTATGCTCAATTCATATGGTAATCCAAGTAATGGATGATCTCTTAGCTTGGTTTCTGTTGCTATGATAAACGTTATGACTAAAAAACAAGTCAAGAACTCAAGGCAGGATCTTGAAGCAGTACACATTGAAGAAAACAGTTTACTGATGGAGACAGTTTTTCATTTTTGGATCCTTCTTCTGGGGATGTCAAATTAACAAGTATGAGCAATAACAAGACAGAAAATCAATTCCAATTAAACAGAATTTTCTACAACTAACTATTTTTCAAGCCATCACATATCTTGTCATCCAAAAAAGGTATAACAGATAACAAAAGCTGAAGATTACAGTGAAGGCACATGCATATTCATCACTTACCATGTGCCAGACAATGTTTAAAGAACAAGTTACTTAATCATCACAATAACCTTCTGAAGTGGGTACAAATGATGTTCAGAATCTTATGTGACTAGTGTAGATAACCACTGTGAGGACTGGTTCTTATCTCTCTTGCTACAATTGTGGCTAAAGTTTACTGAGAGCTTTCTGTGCACAAGGCATGATTAGTCAATTAACTAGTACTTCATTGAGTCTTATTAAATGCCATACACTAAAATGAGACTTGGTTTATGTTTGATAACTTATTCTTTAGGGATCTAATATTTGAGAAGGTAAGTGTTACATACTAGAAATAATACGAAACACCTCAAAAGCAATGAGGAATCTTGGACTAAATTGTGTGGCCTTGGAGACAAGTTCATATGTAGGATGAGCTGGAACCCTACCACACAGAAAAGAAATCACCAAGTTTAATTTTCAGACATTAATATTTCCCCAACTGGCACTTACTCACACTGAGTAGCCAAGCTATGACCTTATATTCTACATTACAATAGAACTATCATTTGTTGACAATAATGCAAATTGTTATGACTTGCCTTGGTATATTTGGTCCTTAGAAAATTTTTTTATATTCTAGGACAGATATCATACTCACTTCGTTGCAGAGGAAAAAGGAGAGCAAAGCACTGAGAATCTGTGACTGATAGGTGAAGGAACCAGATCCGAAGGAGTCTAGCTCCCTGTGCTATAGAATTAGTCTTTCCAGTCCTGACATGGGAAACTTTAGTGATTCTGAGATAGTTAACAGATATAAAAATTTATATTTAAAAGACAAATGTGAAACTAACCAAATGAAAATATTAAGTAACTGGAAGCCCTAATATGTAGATGTGGTAAATAGCAAGAACAAAATTTGGCAAACTTGACACTTTATACAATACCATTTATTTTTTCCCTTAGTGTAAATTCCAATGGCTAAATTATATGTTTGACCTGTTGTCTCATTATCAAAAAGTATTTAATCTCAGTGGTAAACAGTGTTTTAATGACCCAGTTTACTGTTGCTGAGTTTTCATAACAGTTCATAATATTAGCTTTGCTTTTTCCCAAACTGTGAGCTTGAAGACAATGACTTTTTCTTACATATTTTATTTGTTGTAATTAGCCTAGCATGTTAGAGAGAAGCGTTCTATTTTTATGAAGAGAGAGCATATTTCTGTAAAGATACATGCACAGAGCTGTAAAGTAACAAAGACAGAGATCACTGTAAGGATTGCCCTCTGCCCCAATCCCACTTCTCTGGCACCCTCCTTCCTGCACTGGCTTCCTTTCTAACCCACACTCTTTGCTTTTTATGTGGATGTCTTCATGGACTTGTGGGCCTGAATACAGACATTTAGTAAACCACAGTGCCTTCTGCCTGCTTCCTCCCTCTCGTTAGCTTCAATATTCCTAAAGATAGAATCATGTTGTACAGTACAGTTTCTTTTTGCAATGGGGCATTCAGTATTAAAAACATCAAGCAAGCAAATGAACTACTGCACCTGTCAAATTCTGTAATTCCCCCTGTCCACAAAAAAAGCCAGCCAGTGCTCCCCCACCAACTCTCCCACTAGCATGACCCAAGCTGTAGACACAGACCCTGTTTCCTTCTCGGCCTTGCCACTTATAGATTCTTTCCACTAAACATGTCTGTGGATTAGACATTTAAATATATCCTAAATATTTTTAATATTACTTCTCTGAACTCCTAAAACCACAGCTGTCACTACCCCTTCCCTACATAATCACAGCATCCATTTAACTGATATGCAAGTCCAACTAATAAATATGTATTTCACATAACAGCTGACGTGATTTTTGAACGATTTAAACCAAATCACATCACACCCCTAACTTGAGCTACTAAAATTCAATTCACATGGAATAAAACTGAAGCACCTCCAAGGCTCATGAACCTTGTGCTGCTGGCCATGCCTGCTGCTGGCCATGCCTGCTGCTGGCCATGCCTGCTGCAATGCAGCCTATTCTGCTCTAACCCAATGCATTCATGCCCCTACATTTTCTTTTCAGTTCTTTTTTCATTCCATCCCATATGTTGCCTGTTGCTCTGTCTCCACGAACAGTCATGCTTCATCCTTCCTGTCATTCAGCTCTCAAGTTTCTGATGCCCTTCTCCGTTTGTCTGTCTCTCCCATCCCCGTTTCCCTCCATCACCGCATCTACTGCAAGGGCAATAATCCCGGTCTTTTGCGTCTTTGTTTACTGTCGCTCTCCACTCCCCTTCACTGCAATGAGACCCATGAGAAGGTCCCAGTTTGTGCCTTTCAACACTGGAGCTTCAGCACCAAGAACAGCTCCCAACACAGCACCTCGGAAAAGCTCACCATGAAGGAATGGATCAGGCTCTTTTTGTGCCAGAAGTTATTTATACACCATCGACTGACAAATGCCTAGCCTCACATCTAATTAGAAAACATGTATGGGGCTCCCAGAATGTGAATGTGGGGTCAAGCATGAGCTGGATCTGCAGCATAGGGCAAAGCTTTCCTTCTCCGATTGCACATTTGCAAGTGTTTTCTAACCAAGTGAGTGGATGTGTGCTCAAAGGTCAGCCAGTGTGCCTCCAAGGATGCCTGCCAATGTACAGTGAGACGTTGAAATAAGAACTGAGTGTGCTATCTTCACCACTGATGGTATCTCTCTTCCAGAAAGCATTATAGAAAGAGGCAGAGACACACTGTTTATGTGGCTAGAGGCATTTGGTTGAAATTGAAGTGATTTTTAAAACAACAGAGACACAACACAGTCACTTGGCACCAGTGATGATCCAAGTGGAGAAGGCACCCCACCACATTCTCATTTCATCCAGCACAATGTAAGACATTTACATTCATTTTTGTCTATGGCACGCTTTGTTCCAACTTGGAATATTGATACTGTGCATTTTTATCTGCATAATGCAAACATTAAACTTTATCATTCTTTACAGAACAATTGTTCAAGAGAAAGTCTGACTTCTTTCTCTAAAGACATCAGAATAATAATTTTAGATTTGGAACTGTTAGGGTTCATGTCAGTATATTTTTGGTGCTTTACACCACCAAAAATTCATATTTAATGACATTTTATCTGTGGTGTTCACTCTTCCTGGACAACTGCTGTGAGGACTTACATGAAGATCAAAGAAACTAATCTCTTCTCATTTTTGGCAAGCAATATACCAAATCTAGATATAAATAATACTAAATTCTTGAAATACACCCCAAAGACAGATTCTTTCATAACACATTTTTAGCTATGAGGGAAGAGAGATCTATACTTCCCTAAACTCATTTCAATGCCAAGACTTAAGGAGTGCTGTTAAGATGAACAACACAAAGTAAATTAATTTGATCTATGAATTCTCAAAATGTTGCCTTACATTGTGTAAATACAATTTGTTAATTCGGACAACTTGATATAGACTTCCTTGTCATTACTGAAGACTAGCAGGGCCGTATACTAATTATCTGCAGTATGGCTTCTCTATTGGGTAATGATTGCAGCAACATTAATGTAAATCTCTGCTTAATGTTAGTCTCACTGTAAGTCCTAGATTGGCAGTGTAACGTCTCTGTGTCTCAGTTTCATTAATGTCAATCTGTTCTTTTAAAGGATGATGCCCATGAAAAGAGAGCCCATTCCCCTTCATCATCAAGGCCTTCATTGCCAAGTTCGGTTCTGGTACCATCTTGAAAGGTTGTTTTCATTAGTAAATCTCATAGGCATACATTGGGAAAAAAATGATTAGGTAGATATGGTTACTAAGAAAACATTGGCATCGAGGTGAGGAGGTAACTCGGTGGGTAAAATACTTTCAGTGGAAGCATGAGTTCCTGAGCAGATGCTAAGAACACACGCAAAGTCAGATGACGTAGGTCATGTGTGGAATCCCTGCACTTTTACAACAAGATGGGAGGCAGACATAGAAATTCGCAGAAGCTCAAAGGTTAGCTACCTGACGTACACAACACTGAAGAAAAGACCCTGTCTGAATCAAGGTAGAAGGCAAGAAACAATGCCTAAGGTTCTCTGACCTTCACAATGCACTTTTGTATGTGTATGCCCACATGCACACATGTAATTATGCACATATACTCACATTACACACAGACACACACACACACACTATTCTTTCTAAAAAGAAACCTGATCATACTGTTTTTCAAGAAAAAATTTGCCAGGAATACTAATGCCTAAAAATTAGATAACAGTCCACTCATCCATGCTAACAAATAAATGTACTTACAAGGGTTCTCTTTTGAGAACAATATAAGCAAGCAGGCAGTTTCATGCTTTTCTATTAGGCATACAAATACTACGGTTTAATGAAGAATTGAATAAAATTTATAAAAATGTAAGTTATACATGTTTTGTAGTAATTTCGCCTTGGAAGTGAAATTACAGAAATTCTTGGCGCTAGCCTTATTTGTAAGAGTGAACAACAGAAACAACCAAAATGTACATTGGTAGGCAACTGGCTCCATTAATAATGGTATAGCTATGCAAACAAAAGTGGTCTAGTTGTGAGCCCATGTAAATGGTAGATACGGATGTGAGGAGACACCTGTAAATAAGCAAACATTAATTTACAATATAATAATTATAACAGAATTGTTTTTGCATAAATTGAGTGCTCAAAGAGGAAATGTGGAAATACTGTGAAATTTCTTCTGAGAAGTGCACAGGAGGCTGCCATGCTCTACTTTGTCTGCCCTGAGTCCTTGTTCAAGGATTTTGGGGTTAGGTTCACAGTTTTGCAATAGAGTGTACAAAAATGTCCTATTTCTCATTCATTCACACAAAGCAAGCCTCTCCCTTTTTTTTCAGCGTCCTCTACTGAATTGGTGTATCTATGGCAACTGATGTACATGCATTCATATGTCCTCGTCACATGGGGTCCATAGCTTATAAACTAGGGTTTATTCTTCAGTTTTCACAGTTGGTCAGCTTGGACAAATACACACTAAGACATGTGTACACCATATGACACCACACAACACATTTTCAACTGTCTTAAAAATCCTTCTTGGGGCTGAGATGATGACTCAGTTGGTAAAGTACAGGATTCACAACATGAGGATACCACATTAAAAATGCTGGACATTGTGGCACAGGCTTGTAATCCTGGTGTTGGGGGAAGCAGAGACAGGCACTCTGGGGTCTGTGCTGGGCATTGTGGTGCCAGCTTGTAATCCTAGTGTATGGGAAAAGCAGAGACAAACACTCTGGGGTCTACTGACCAGCCACCCTAGACCAAAGAGAGATCATGACCAAAAATAATAAGAGAACACCTGAGGAAACAGCTGAGGTTGTCCTCCAGCTTCCATCTCTCTCTCTCTCTCTCTCTCTCTCTCTCTCTCTCTCTCTCTCTCT
>JADRCH010000125.1:2533649-2549727 GCA_019843965.1 Rhynchomys soricoides
TCTCTCTCTCTCTCTCTCTCTCTCTCTCTCTCTCTCTCTCTCTCTCTTTCTCTCTCTGTGTGTGTGTGTGTGTGCACACGCGCGTGTGCACTTTGTTCTGCTTACTCAACCATCTCACCCACTCCACATTCCCAGAAGCCACTGATTATTTTACTATCTTACTGTTGTGCAACAGGAATTAGAAACAAATGTTATTGTTTCTAATAAAAGGGATGTAACTGGTTTGGAGGATGAAATAGAAGATGGTGAGAGACACAGTAGGAAATGAAATCCCTTCTACATTTACTGAAACGAAACACACATGTGGAGATCTTGGTGTACCCTTCACAGCTAAGCTTTAAAGATCAAAAGCTTAGACCTCAGCTCTGGACTTGCAAATGTAGCTCTCATATTTCAGTGCTAAGCTTAGGGACTTTATCAACAAAGGCTCTCTGCAATCAAGGGAACTCATGTTCCTGGATTAGAGTTTGGGATCCTCTCAACTTATGCCTGTTTCCCTCCACTATCCATGCCTTTGACAAACAAAGGGAATATGCAACAGCAGTATATCCTGCAAAGTACTTGATTTTAGAAAACCTCCATTTAAGACCCAGTCTCTAATCGACATTCTCCACATCAGTACCGAATCTTTCACAAGGAAACACAGGGAACTCCACCATCCATACCAACAACAGCTCAACCATTTCCAGCCAGCCACAGAAAGGAAAAAGGCGATCCTTTCACCCCCGTACTGGAGTTGGTTTTCCCTCATAGTTTGCTTGACCCAGGAAATCAATTAGAAAACAAACGCCAGCAATTCTTAGTCCTAAGGAACACAGTGGCTCTGAGCCATTCCCCAGTCCTCCTGGCATGCACCACCTGTCTGGTGAGGACAACAGACTGTAAACTTGGAAGCAATGAAGGAAGCATTCAGGGGATTTGCCAGCTGATGGCATCTCTTAATAATGCACTGGTGACCAATAATATGGTCTTTGAATGCTCTAGGTGAGCTAAACACATCTGTTCAAAGCTTGCTCCTGTGCTTATTAACTATGTGAATTGGGCAAGATGTTCATCCCCGTGAGCATCAGCTCCATCCACTGCAAATAGAGTTCAGAGTGGCTACCTCATGGTGACATCATTGGTACAAAAGGCTATGGTATGTGTAATCACTTCGTACAGCTCATGGAAGGCAGTAGAATGATTCATGTATCTTTTTTCAATGATAATGGTAATGAAGATGACTCGTCATTATTCCATGTTATCAGAAAAGAATTAGATGCAATGCTAAACAACTTTAGGTTCTTTTTCATTCTAATAGTGATATATGCTATAATAGATGACTTGGGAATGATAAAAGACAGTAATGTCCACTTGCTTATTCATGATATTCTTCTGTATCTGTTTGGTCATGTTAAATATATTAAGTCAGGTGTTTGTATAAAATCAGTTTTTAAACCCATCAATATTAATGTAAACTATGAGGCTGTGGCTAGCAAAAGTTGTACCTCTGCCTTTTAAGGTGAACAACTCTCTTCCTGTGTGTTTGTTCAGAGACACTCACATGTTTATTAAAATGCCAGTTTTGCCTCCAGGTTCTTGCTGTAAGCTCTGCCTGACTTCCTTCCATGATGGAGTATGATCTGAGAGTTGTATGCTGAGATAAACCCATTTCTTCCCAAGATGTTTTTGGTTATGGTGTTCTATCACAGCATTAGAAACACTAAGACAAGTCTATGCTGTGTTCTTCCAGGATGTAGAGTGTCACCTAAGTCACTAGGTTCTTGTGACTGCACTCCCATACAGTGAGACAGAGAACTCCATAAAGGACATGCTCACCACACACTGATTTAATCACTTGTCACCTCCCCAAGGGAGATCAACAGAAACAGCTGCCTTGATTGCGTATCTTACAGTCATTGCCAGTAATGCTCTAATCATGATATTTAAAAGCTTGTTCAGGCTTTGCCTCCATAGGGCAAGGACAGAGTACGTCTTTCCAGGTAGAAAGAAGATACTGAGAGTACACTGCCTTCTGCTCTCTCTGATGGTAACTGCTGCCTCACTAGAGTTTCACTCATCTCCTGAATTAGGGAACTAATTCAACCTTTAGGAAAAGGTCTCAATCAGATGCATCAAATTCTCACCCTGTAGATAATAAAATAGAGGTGTATACAGAGACTCTGGCTGTCTTCACCTGTTTCTTTGCTTGTCCTATGGGCATCTCAGAGTGTGTTTCACCTAATTGGCTTACAATGATGTCAACCACTGGAAGGCCCTGGTGCTAGCCTGGAGGTCAGGAGCAATGCAAAGCCTTGGTGTTTTCTCTTGTCTCTCATCACTTCTGGAGCATCCCTAAAGATGTTTTCATTTCCTCTTTTCTTGAAGTCTCCTGTTGCTGTAGAAACAAATTCTTCTAGACAGATTCCATCCTGTGTACAAACTACTAAGATTACTGCTGCCTCATTAGATGAGTCTTGTCTAGAGGTCACTAATAATTTGTAAGGCCAGATATTAAATAGCCAAAGCTTTATAGTTCAAGAGGCAAAATTGAGGATAGCTGATGGCTGTTCAGAGGGTGTCAGAGTTTCTTTTTTTTCTGCTGTGTTAAAATTCCCTAACAGAAGCAGCCTAAGGTGAGGGTTGTTTTGGGTCACAGTTTGAGGCTACAGTCCATTATGTCCCAGAAGTCAAAGTGGCAGAAACTTAAAGCAGCTGGTCACATTGCTTCCACAAGCAAGAAGCAGCAAGTGAAGTATTTTTTTCATACTTTATTTGCATTTCAAATGTTTCCCTCTTTCCAGATCTCCCCTTTGGAACCTCCCCATTCCCTCACCACTCTCTCTGCCACTATGGGGGTATTCACCCACCCACTCACCCATCCACTCTCATCTTCCCTCCTTGGCATTCTCTTATACTGGGGGATCTAACGCCCTCAGGCCCAAGGGCTTCTGCTCCCCTGATGGTTAACAAGACCCTCCTCTGCCACATATGTGGCCAGCACCATGAGTCCCTCCATATGTATTCTTTGGTTGGTGATTCAGTCTCCGGGAGTATCAAGGGGTCAGGACAGTTGCCACTGTTGCTTCCTCCCTCGGGTTGCAAACTCCCTCAGCTCCTTCAGTCCATTCTCCAAGTCCTCCATCTGGGACCTCACACTTAGCCTTACGGTTGCTGTGAAGTAGTGGAAAAAAGACAGCATCTTCAACAAATGGTGCTGGTTCAACTGGCGGTCTACATGTAGAAGATTTCAAATTGATCCATTTCTATCTCCCTGTACAAAGCTCAAGTCCAAGTGGATCAAGGACTTCCACATAAAACCAGATACACTAAATCTAATAGAAGAGAAAGTGGGGAAAATTCTCGAACACATGGGCACAGGGGAAAAGCTCCTGAACAGAACACCAATGGCTTGTGCTCTAAAATCAAGAATCGACAGACGGGACCTCATAAAATTACAAAGCTTCTGTAAGGCAAAGGACACTGTAAATTGGACAAAACAGCAACCTACATATTGGGAAAAGATCTTTACCAATCCTACATCTAATAGAGGGCTAATATCCAATATATACAAAGAACTCAAGAAGTTAGACTCCAGAGATCCAAATAACCTTATCAAAAAATGTAGAAGAGAGCTAAACAAAGAATTCTCAACTGAGGAAACTCAAATGGCTGAGAAGCACCTAAAGAAATGCTCAACATCCTTAGTCATCAGGGAAATGCAACTCAAAACAACCCTGAGATTCCACCTCACACCAGTAAGAATGGCTAAGATCAAAAACTCAGGTGACAGCAGATGCTGGTGAGGATGTGGAGAAAGAGGAACACTCCTCCATTGCTGGTGGGAATGCAAACTGATACAACCTCTCTGGAAATCAGTTTGGCGGACCCTCAGAAAAATGAACATAATACTACCCGAGGACCCAGCTATTCCACTTCTGGGCATATACCCAGAAGATGCTCCAACATGTAATAAAGACACCTGTTCCACTATGTTCAGAGCAGCCATATTTATAGTAGCCAGAAGCTGGAAACAACCCAGATATCCCTCCACAGAGGAATGGATACAGAAAATGTGGTACATTTACACAATGGAATACTATTCAGCTATTAAAAACAATGACTTCATGAAATTCGTAGACAAATGGATGGAACTTGAAAATATCATCCTGATCGAGGTAATTCAGTCACAAAAGAATGAACACGGTATGTACTCACTGATAAGTGGTTTTTAGCCCAAAAGTTCAGAATACCCAAGAGTGATGGATTCTAGTACTTGGCTCACTTTCTCCATTTATACTGTTGTCACTCCCAATCAGGGAATGGTGCCACCTACAATGTGTGGATCTTCCTATCTCAATTAGCCTGATTAAGATAATCTCTGGCAATCATTCTCAGAGGCTAACTTTAATCTAGACAATCCTTCCTTGTGTGTCCCAAGGCTTATCTCTTAGGTGATTCCAATATCTGTCAAATTAACAAGGAACACAGACAGCATTATAAAAAATATTCATTTAAAAATGCAAATGTTAGATAGTACATAATATTAAAAGAAGTGTGGGGCTGGATGGATTTTGCTTTTAGGCCTTAATTTGTCAAGCCCTGCTTTAGCCTTAGAGGTGGCAATAGCTTCTCTAGCTTCTAGTTTCTGGATGCTTAAAGATCCCAATTTTGGTTGTTATCGTTTGAGTATGCATTGTTCAATACAGATATGTGTGTTGACAGTTAGGTGCCCACCAGGTGGTAGATTTAAAGAAGTCTTGGAAACTTAAGGAGGTGGTCTAGCTGGAGGCAGAGTCACTGGGGGTTCACCTTTGCTGCTCCAGTCCCCTGTGTCCTCCCTGCTTCCTGTCTACCATAACGTGAAGAGCCTCATCTCCCACAGAGTCCTGCTAGACCACCTTGGGCCCAAAGGAATGGGGTCAGCTGGCCAAAGTCTGAAACTGTAAACTCAATTGAATGATCTCTCCTGTAAGTTGTTCTCCCACATATTTTAGTCCAGCACATCTATGGAGCACACTGATCAAATAATTTCTGCAAGTTAGTTCCCTATATTGACCTTTTCAAAATCAGGCTACCTAAAGTGAACTCTGACTGGTAAAGTTCAAAACCATAATAGATAGCCTGTATGTTTTTCTACTTCATAAATTTCTCAGTGCTTTCAGCTCTTCAGAAATGCATTTACAGATATGTCTTGATGGGACTGTGTGTCTTTGTCATTCACTACAAGTCAGTTGGCTACCTGCAGGTGCTTTCAAGCAGTGCTAAAGCTATCAGCCAGTGCTGAAGATTTAATGACCCCAAGAGGATCCCACAAACTTTCAGCAGGGGAAAAACTCTTGAAATACTGAATAATTTTCTCCATGTGGGCCAATACAACACAACTCCACCAGCAAGAGTAATGGAAAAAGTTGATAAACAGGCTACTTTGTAGACTCACATTACCATCAAGGGAGGTGTGGAAGGCAATGCAGAGACAAGTTCTAGCCAGCCTCCCACCCTTCACCACCTCGTCCTTGATGACAATTTCTTCCTCACTGTTCTTGATTTTATGGCTTTGCCATCAGTTCTGTCATCTGTTGAACAGCCAGATCCATTCATTGCTCAAATTCTTGACCCCATTTCAATCAGTATAAAAATCTAAAATTTTTAACCAGTCTCTGCCTCTGTCTTTATCTCTTACCATTTGCCTCCCAATCAAGCACGCACTGACTCCTTGCTTGTTCCCAGCATTCTGCCACATTAGACATCAAGCCTCTCAGCTCCTGCACATCACTTCCCACACACTATGTTCTCCAGCTGCCCTCGAAGAGCTCCCTCATCCCTTTTGGGTCTGCACTCATACATAATTACATCCACAATCATGTCTAACCAGTTTCCTCTCTTGACCTTATGTAGGTCTGGGGTTTGTTCCTGCTGCCCTCTGTGTTTCATTCCTCAAGGGACAGCACACATCATCCTGCTGTCTAGCACACTCTTCTCTCACCTGGGTTGCCTTAAAGGCTGCTATCACAGGCCCTCTTCCACCACTCTATTGAAGTACATATCCTGTGGGCCACTCAGTCCACATTAGCACTTATCTATACTTGTGTATAATTCTTCTTTTCTTTATAAAAAGATAATTATAAAGTGCATATATCATCTATATATGCACATGATATATTTCTGTATTTATATTCTTCCATCTTGCACTAGTTATAAATTTCACAAGGGAGGAGGCCATGTCTACTTCAGTAAGCAAGTGCATATGCAACTAATGGACTTTATAATGTTTCAATAAACACATATTGATAGAATGAGGGCATAACATAGGATGGGACATTTACAACTCTAGGCTAAGGATTGAAAAGTCTCACTAAGATATTGAAGGCTGTTGGATACTCACCCAGATCTCCTTAATCAAATGGTTTCTATCATAACCATACAAAGTGATGACTCTTTAATGCTAGCATTCAGACTCTGACTGGTGGCTTTCCTGAGTTACAAATTGTAGAAAACCTGCAGGCCTAGCTTTGGTGACTGAAACAGTGACCACCAGAAGTGCTTAGATCATCACTGATACACCATTTCCTGTGTGACTCAAGCTCTCTTGAGATGTGTTCTCCACAGTTTTCTATAATCTCAGGTACCTGAGTCATTCGTGGTGGTAACTTGTTTATCCCTTGTCTTGTGTTCTCCTCTTAGGAGTTTTCAGTGACTTTCTGCCAAGAAAACTATGAGTGTTGACATACTTGTCTCACTACGCATTGGAGAAATCCAAACCGAGGTAGCCCAGGTTTGCCACCTTGGTCTTTAGGCCTAGACTTCATCTTCTAAACTCCTAATCGTCTCGACTCTCAGGGCCTGGCAACACTGACTCTTGTCACAAACAATTTCAGTTTAAGGTGCAATGTTAAAATGAGACAGTGCAGACTTGAGACTTCTGACACTTTATCCAAATTGAGTGAAAATATTTGGTAATAAGAAACCATAACAAGGTGACTATGGTAGACGCACCATTTCATGGACACAGGATGGAAAATATTGCACCCCTTTCTATTTGTATTTCCCCCACTGGCTCAACAGTAGGAAGAGAAAAAGTTTATCTCCACTGTCTCTGGGTATGAACTGTAGAAAAGGATCTCCTTCGGACCTCAGTTCTGGAAGAACTGATAACCCTGTGGAAAGGCCCAGATTTCACAGCTCTCCTGTTTAGGCACACTTATTCCACAGTTCCAAAGAGAGATGGAGAACCAGAAAGCAAATATAGACTCCTTTAAGGGGAAGAGATCCTGGTCAGACAGCGTTAACAGAGCGCCCCACACTTGTCTTTTCATTAATGGAATGTTCCATCCTTGGATTCTCAGTTTTCAAAACCTTACTGCTCAGGCTGAATCTTCCTCTCCTGCCCTTAGTGATGCTAAATAACTTCCCCAATAGCATGTAAATGTGATGGCTTTCTCCTTTCTGCCAGGCTGGGAGGATTTCAGAAGAAAAACAAAGGCCCTGTAATAGCCCCTCCTAAGAACACTGTAGCAGTAAAAAGAAGGTAATCAATGGTTAAATTTGTACATCCTCTAATGTTTGCATGTATGAGGGTGGAGGAAGCTCTCGTTCTGGGAAAACTGTAGTCTCAGGATTGTTGTTGATTCAGTTATATTTTCTGCTCTCTAGCTAATTCCCAGTTACCCTGATTTGATGATGAATGAGAGAATAATACATTAGAAGAAAACTTACTGAGTGCCAGGTCTTGTGTAAACATGCTGCACATATGTCTCATTCAATGCTGCAGCAATACTGTGAAATAGATACCAATGTTCAACAGAAAGGTTGCACAGGGTCTTCATTCATCATGATGAGGATAAAACACAAGCAGAGTTCATGGTGGTTGGAACATGACCAAGGCCCTGTGCAACTGTGAGCCAAAAGACATCTTCCCCCTTTTATGTTGCCAGTATTTGGTCATAGTGACATGAAAGTAACAAACACATAAATGCTGAGATGAAGATTTGGTGCAACTTATTTTTGGAGGAGTTACTTCTAAAGACAGAAAACGATCAATGCTCTAGTGGGACAGGGCAAGAAAGAAGGTGATCAAAGCTGTACTGATGATTAGATTTTCACTAAAGGTTAAGCTGTCCTGCTGTGAATCTCTTAGAAAATCTATAGAAGAGAACATGCCTTATTGTTGTTCAGCATATGGGGTACCACTCACAGTTGTCACTGGATGAAGGCTGCTGTAGGAAATGTTCACTTCCTAGTATTTCTTTCCTGCCATGCCTGGCATGCCAGGCAAGTTCCAATAACTAGAAGAAATTCCTTAAGGGCGGACTTGCACTCACTTCAAAGAACAGCCAGACAGGAGAAAGGGGCAGTTTCTACTCCAACAATTGAGGAGAAAACAAACACAAAGCATGACACACATGGCCTTGTATTTGTTCAGGGAACATCTGATACATCTTTAAATACCATTGAAGAATACCATTGCTTTTAATGACTGTCTAGAATTTTACCTTATGGATGTTCTAAATTTATAAACTATTATGTTTCTAACTTGTTTATCCCCCCACTCTCCACACACAGCCCCTGTAATGCATAACTCCTTCATGCTGCATTATGTGTTAGCACAAAGTATGTACATTCTTTTAGTGGGTGCCTTTGCTGTATATTAAGTATGAAAGCGAACAGGCTTACATTATACATCAGTGTATTAAGGACAAGTATCACTTGTTTGCTTTGACCACAGGCTAAAATGGAGGCCAGGGGGAAGGTGTTTTAGTTCTATAGTAAACTGACATACTGTTGAAAAGAAATCCTCGGCTAGCTAGCGGTATAAGCAAAACTGCACATATGGTGGTGTAGAGGAAGTATACATTATTTTTTTATTTTTTTTTTTTTTTGGTACATTCACTAGAAACAGAATTTGAGTCTTTTGAAAGTTTCCTAGAATTTTCTAATTGACATTATGTTATTAGCTGAAGCCCATGTCTGATAACCAGCTAAGTAGGTCCTTCTGAACTGACATCCATAAAATATCTTTTTTTTTTTTTTTTGATCCAATGACTTGGGGCTTGAGTTTGCATCTCCCTTGTGTTTGTAAACACACTGAACAGTTAGAAGCTACCAAAGGCTGTCATCTTAATTCAAGGGTTATGATAAAATCACGGACAGTGCCTTATTGAGTTTTACATAAACATAATAACCTGTATAAATTCTTGCTTATTCTTGAGAATGTTCTCAGCAGGAGAAGGGCATGGCATTTTACAGTATTCAGATGTGGTGCTGAGATTGCAAGCTAAATGCTTCTTCTAGATGGATGTTACTGGGACAGCAGAGCAAGGTGTGCTCCGGGAGCAGATGAGAAGTAACTGAAGTAACTATGCAGACACAGTAAACAAAGAGGCAAAACTTACTTCTCTTCTTTATAAAGAACAGGAGAGTTTACATAACTCCTGGGAGACCTGGGGTGCCCAGGGGTTATCTCAGATAGTGCACTATATTTTAGTAATTACAGTTTAGGCCATTTGTTGGCAAGGGAGAGAATGGAGGTGGGTAGGTATCCTAAGCTCCTCTCTTCCCTGCTTTGCATATAAACTCCTGAATAAGGTAGTGTTCGATTGAAAATTCTGGGTTTAAAATAAATAGTTGAACATTTTTGTTTCAGATCCTTAGCAAAAGTATTTCAAATGAAGGGACTGCTATCCTTACAGTGGGAGGGGAACCCACTGTCTTTCTTAGTTTCTCCAGATGCCCTTCATTGGACCAACTGTATGACTCTATAGTCTTGCGAAGGAAATGGAGAGACCCAAGCTGGAAACTGTTTATTTGACAAGTCTTCCCATATCTCACAGGCATACATGAAATGAATTCCTTCCTCTCCATCCCTCCTGAGCCCAGTTGCTGATTTTTCACTGATGGCTTTCTTAACTGAGTCTCTCTAGCTTGAAAGTAAGACTAGGAATCGAAGTTGTCAGACCTTAAACTGTTGACCTTCAGGTTACCTACTCCTACTAGCTCTTAGCCAGAGATCATTGCTGAAGCAATGCAGACATTATGAGCCCAGGAATAATGTTGAGCATCCTAGCTCCACTGCCTGGCCATTGACAATTCTTAGATGGAACTCTAGATCCTAGATTGTGAGCATAGATCAATGAGTAAGTATTAGTTTGGTGTTTCTCTTCCAGCAGTCAAAGGTTTCATACTGACCTTCCAGAAGAGTGAGCATCTTCGCACTCTTCTTTAGCAGTACAGCACAAATATTAATTGTGAACTCTCAAGAAGAAATGCTTAACAGTTCTGAGCTTTCTACTCTCTTGTAGGTTAGGAGATTATTTGCACCTGCACAAGGGAGGGGGTGTTTGAAAATGGCTGTCAGTTCTACACCCAAGCTTTCAGAATGTTGATAAAAACATCACTTCATTGAGTATGAATACAAGCACTTTTGTCTTAGATTAGGAATTGTTTATGGGACAAATATATTTAAAAATGTATACATTCCACAATTTGTGAATCCTCTGATACTTAGTAGGGAGAAACAGAATTTCTATGGGGAATGGATGTGGGAGACAACGAGCCTCTTGGTGATTCAGAGTGTATATTAGAAAGATGAAGCACTAAAAAGGATTTCTTGAGTCTGTTTCATCATTCTCCCAGATCCCATCTTCTTTCTCTTTTCTCCCTGTTTTCTTTTCCTCCATTTTCTTCCTTCTTTTCCCCCTTCCATTTAGTGACAGTCTCATTGGGGTTCATGAAAATGTTTCTGGAAAATACTGTACTTACTTGCTTATAAAAAGCTGGAAAGGTTGATTTTGACTTTCTTCTTAATTATAGTTCCAGCATTAGGCCCATAGAAGGTAATGGTAAAGTGAAATGAGCATGAGAGTATACTGATAATACACCAAAAAGCTGTTGAATGTTGCTTAACACTTCCCTCTCTGTGAGGGCTATTCCTGGTTGTCAACATGACAACTTGACATCTGGAGTGAACTACAATCCAGAAGTGGAGGGCACACTTGTGATCCAGATCTTGAGTCTAGAAGACACAGGCTTCTGATCTGGATCTTGACATGGGATGACACCAGCCTTTGATCCAGATCTTGAGGCATAGTGGCCATAAAAAGATTAGGCCAGGGCAAGGTAGTATACACCTTTAATCCCAGGGGATTGGGGAAAAGTGGATCTCTGAATTCACCCTGGGACAGAACAAGTTCCAAATTCAGGTGTGGTGATACACACCTTTAATCTGGGCCATACCTTCTGCTGGAGGCCTACATAAGGACTATGGAAGAAGGAAGATTCACTCTTTTTCACCTGCTTGCACTTACTTGCTAGCACATCTGCCGGAACTTACTTCTTCAGGATTCCAGCTTATACAGAAGACCAGGTGAAATACCTAGCCTTGTGGGACTGAGTAGCTACTAGACTCTTGGACTGCCCATTCACAGTTGCCCATTGTTGGGTTAGTTGGATAGTCATTACAATAAATTCTCTTAATACATGGAGACATTCCCTATGTTCTGTGACTCTAGAGAACCCTGACTATTATACTCCTCGAGTTAATTGATGTCAATTACTTGGGAGTTTTATAGCAATAAACAATTTTAAAATTGAATGAAGTTATTCTATATTGGGTATCTGGATCAGAGCCACAAGCTGTGAAGCTGGAAACAAGCTCTGAAGGGCATCTGGCCATCATTTTATAGGCATGGAATAGACTCTGAGGTGACAAAGATTTTGAAAGGTTGTTTCTATCAATTTAAGTATAACAGTAGAGATATGGATTTTTTTCAAGCAAGGTGGACTCAAACTCAGTAGCAGAGAGAGTGTAAGGGAAAAATAAACTTGCCCTCCAGTGTCAGGATGTAACTGATAACAGCCATGGGACTTCTCTCCATGCGTCACTAGTGAGTAAATGCAGTTGGATGGGTACTTACCCAAGCAGTATTTATCTGCACACAGATACATTATTAGATATCAATATCATTAAACACATTATCAGCCAGAATTGCTTGGTCAATATAAAGTTATAGGTAACCCACAAATCTAGATAGAAAGTGAGACATCTTGAGGTTGTAGAAAATAATTGTGTAAGTGAAGACTCTCCGTTGATAGCCCCACACTGGGCCGTAACAGGAGGCTTTAGTTTTAGAGGACAGTCAATATTGGATTGAAGGTATAGTTAGATCCCTCCCAGTGTGGAGTGGTGGGTAGAAACTCTAAGAATGACAGTTTGTGGCGTCAAGCAGAATTTCTTCCTACCAAGCCTACATTTTTCTACTGGAAATCACAGAAAAAGAAAGCCTCATGTCCTGAGGCTGAGAAACATGGCTCACCATTCCTTACCTGAATGGGTAGGCAAATGCTATGTCAATGCTGAGGTTACTTTCTGTCTTGTTCACGCAGTCCACACTCAGCCGCAGGCCTCCTGAATAGCCACCACATGTTGCAAATGCAAAGATTGCAAAAAGCTGTGGAGAACAAAAGAAGAAAAGAAAAAGTAGCTATTAAGATGATGGTAATCTAAAAGAAAGTCATAATCTGGAGCTCACTGTCTAGTTGAAGGAGGTTGTAGCCTTCTGCAGAGTAGCATCAGGAACTATATCCTACTGAGCTGTAGGAGGATGAACACAAGGGTAGCAGCACGCTTGAAGGGGCTGCAAAAAGCAGACCAGTGAATTGGAGAAATGCTGCTTGTTCAGGGGGGAAATGATGACTAGTGTGATGACTAGTGCCATGCCTCACAGAAGTGATGGTAGAATTCCATAGTCAAATCCTGGAAGTTGCCTGTGGTTGCCCGCAGATATGTATTCCCCCTCTTAGGTGTATTTTTTAAAAAAAAAATAATAATAATAAATGTGGTTTTTCTTTTGGAATGGTGTAGATTGCTTTTTGTAAAAGCCTGGCCTCAGAAATCTAGAGTGAGGAGACTGAAGATCAGATAAGGAAGAGTCTCCATTCACAGCATGTGAGCTCAGGGTATTTAGCTTCAAGTCCCCACAGATGGCTCTATTTCTATGTCGGCTGCTGTTTCTAAATTAAGTATTGGAAGAGTCGATGTTATAAGTTAATTTCATACCCTTTCCTGATAGAAATACAGATCTGTGTGGAAGAGGCACCCCAAAGTAGAAGCATATATGTATAGAAGTCTTCTAGACAGGAGAAATGTCACCAAGGTATGCTGGGGTGGGGTTGGAGTCTCCTAACGGGAGAAGTAAGGCAGTGTTAGACTTGGTTATTTCATAGTCCACCGAAATTTAAAAGAATTTCTTGCTCGTGTCCAAAGACAGCCATGCCAATGCACTTCAAATTAACTCATACGGAGAGCTTCCAATTTATTTTAGCAATAGGAACACTAGTACACTTTGTACAGTGAAGGGAGTTAAATGTGGATTAAGTGCAGGGCTTGTGATACATTATGTTGGGTACATTAATTAATAGCACCATGCCTTGGCTTTTCCATCAATAAAACAGTATTGATACTAATCCCTTGAGGTGTATTGTTCTTTGTGATAGGAACGAGACAATTATTGAGGAGGAAACTGCTGGCACTGGTGTGGTGTCTGCCCCAAAAGTTCAAAATGTAGAGGAGCGCTATCTATCAGATACATCACTGGTAGTGGATATTTAGCATATTTAGCATTTATAGGAAAAGACTGGTTAATGGCAATAATACAGTGTAAAACCTTCATAAAATAAGCGATGCTTTCAGGACCATTTTTGCAGATATGTGTCAATTTTATTGGTTTTCAAAATCAGTCTTTTAAACTGTGAAACATTATATTAGGCATACTGAAAACAAATGGATTCATACTTGTTAGACCTTTGGATCTAATAGAATGGGTCCTCTTGCCACAGAGTGAATATGTAGTAAAGGCTAATGAAAATTACTATTGTAAATAGTGGGTGTGGTTATAAGTTGTTCCAGGCCATAAAGTAGGAAATTTAGACTTAAATCCTCTCTAGATCCACAAACGTCTCCGCTCTAGTGAACTAATAGCTATGCAGTCAAAAGAAAATCTGTTTTTATGTTTTGTTTTTCTTTGCTTTCCAGCTTGTCCAAGCTCAGGGACTGATGGGCATTTAGCAGCCACTCCAGCCCACTCTTTAATCCCACATGATGTTCAGCGCTCAGGCTTCAGAGAAGTGTGACTGCTCCCTTCCCATTAGCTCTGAGTGTTGACAGGAATGAGAAAGAAGCAGTGCTAATTGTTCAGTGCTTGCATCTAGACTTTGTCTCATGATTAGATTATCCAGGATCCTTGTAGCATGTGAAGATGGAGGATGTGGTTAGAATTCTTTCAAAGACTGGAGTTGTGGGGTCAAAAGCATTATGGAGAGACCTATCATTCCGTACAGTTCCTCATCTATGAAACACTTAACATGTGTGCTGCTCTTTCCTCAAGACCTGAAGGTGTGTGTGTGCATGGAGATTAATATTTCTACATCGAATATATGACAGAATAGCATAATCATGTCAAAAAGTTACATTTAAAATTTCCTTGAGGACCTTGTAATGTAGCTGAATGGCATAAGAACAATTCTTGTTGGTTTCTGTATTTAATAACTTTAAGTTCTTAGAATAAAGTTTCTGTGTTAATCTTATAATGAGTAAGTGCTTTATGCACAGTTAAGACTTTTTAGTAGGGTATTATTGTTGCCACTAGGTAATGAGCTTACATGGAGTGATGATTATTTACTAACTTGTTAGGAACACTACGTAGGTGGGAAGGAGGAGTTAGACTATTGAGACCATGCACATCGTTACTTTTTCCTCTAGTCTTTATCAAGCTTTGCAAACACAAGACATCATACTCCAGTTAAATATGATACCTATAGCTGTTTGGTTAAGTTTTTTATTCCCTGCTGTCCTCACTGATTAAAAGGAAATCATACTGTGTGACTGATATCAAACTCATATGTGTTTGGCAAGGATTAAATGGAACACACAGTCAGATCCTGCTGTGTGAATAACTTATTGCAGGAATGGCTAATTCCATATTTAGAAAAGTGAACTCCATACTTAGAAAAGTGAAATCAACTCCATCGGAATATACCATCTAAGGAATTAGGAAACATCAAAACAGTGAAGAGAGAGGACTAAAGGCTCCTTGGTCTGGGAGAGGCTAGAATTCTCTGGTATTGTAGAGCAAGGTGCAGTGGCTTTATTTCCAGGGCTCCATCTAGGTCCTTTACCCTGGGAGGCATAACAAAGCACATCTGACTTTGAGCCCATTTCCTAGTTAGGAGACTCTAAGCAAATCACCCTGATTTTCTGAACATCAGTTCTTGGTAAGCCAAGAAGAACCCACTCAACAGGCATGCAATGGGATATTTACTATGTACCATTGTTGAAGCACAGAGAGGCAGGTATGTCAGAAGAAAGACCAAGTCTCTGCCCAGCTATACAAATAATTGCAAACTGTGTCACATGCTTGGACAAGAGAGTAAGAGAAAAAGTTATGCCTGAGAATGCTGCATTAAACCAACATCTAGAAAACAAATGAGAAGAGGGGTGACAAAACTTAGGAGAGAAAAGGCTTTCAATAAAAGGGACAAGTGCAAGGGGGAAAGATTTGACAAATTCACGAAGGCTGCTGGATCAGTTCGATGGTGAAAAGGTGAGAATAATATCTCACAGGATTGCTGAGAACGGTAAGTTATGGACTCATGGCCCACAACAAATGTCCAAACCTACTCATCTCCTCGCCTTCTTCTTGCTACACAATGCTATTCACCTCACACCGCTCAGGAAACTGAGACTAGAAAGGATAATCTGCTTGCCTCACCTCAGCCAACAGGAGAGTGGAGGTGAGAATCAGGATGTCCAGACTCCTTGCAACAGCATTTCAGTCAGCTTCAGAATTGTGCAGGAAACAATGTGTTTGCCATGAGAATAGAGTTATCAAACTGTTCAGAAATGCATCCTGAGAGCAACTTGGGGTTCTCCAACTTTCTCCTGATTCTCTCACATACGATTATCTCTAGCAGAAGAGAGCAGGCCTTATACTGCCTCTCTTTTCCTTATCATCTGTGTTCTTTCCTCTGTCTCTGTCTCTCTGTTTCTCCCTGTGTGTCTCTGTTTCTCTCTCTCTCTCTCTCTCTCTCTCTCTCTCTCTCTCTC
>JADRCH010000125.1:2549737-2576146 GCA_019843965.1 Rhynchomys soricoides
CCCTCTTGTCGTTTCTTCTTCTCTTCTCTCTCAGATGAATAGATTGAGGAATTTCGGAGGACTTTGGAAGTTGCAAGAGTCTTTCTAACTTGACAACTAAGACTGAAAAGCCACAAACATTAGCACAAGGAAGGTTGTCTTGAGGATGCTCAGCTTTATGAGACAACATTTCACAACACAGACAAGATCCTCTTCTGGGAAGTAGAAAAGATATATGACCAAAATGCACCAAGGGGAACATAAAATCTGGGAGTGAGTCCTATAATAACCAAGGAGAGACAAAAGTCGGAAGGGATGGAGTGACAGTAGAAACGATGTGTGAGCAGAACCTGAGCAAGCATTTCAACTGTCATGGCTCTGGAAAGGCTGCAAGCAATGGAGAAGAATGAAGACCCTGCATTCCTGGATGCCTGTGCAACAACCACTGTGTGTTAGTTACTCACACTCTGGGTTCTGTACATCCACCCTCATCCAACTCAGTGCTCTCTCTTCTACAATGCAGTGCCCTGGCTCACCTTTCTAGGCAATTGAAGGTGTGACCTGGGACAAAGTTTACTTAGCCATCCAAGTAGCATTATAAAATCTTTGTGTTCCCATTTTTCACGGGGATCCAGTTCTCAGAGCAGAAAGCCAGTCCTCCAGTACATTCTAAGATAATCAGTGTCCTGACTGCTGGCCTAATCATTTCCCTCCTCTGAGCTCAGAGAGCAAATTAAGTTTCCTGCAATGAATTTTCATCTTGTTTCTGTCTGGAATGATCGATGGTTCTGGTTTGAATCCCATGGTTTAATAGGTAACTGTGAACCATGATTCATAGCAGGAGTGACACTGTTGCACAGAGTGACACCAGCTTTCCTCTCAATGGAGGACAGATAGCTCCTTCATGGGAGTGCAGTTGGAAGAGGAGAATGGGTCTCACTTTCCTAAGCAATGTGCAAAATACCATGTAAAGAGGACTATGCCTCCATATCCACGTAGTCCTCTTGTGCTGAAATAATATAGGTGGATCATTACTGTTATCAAGTGAATATGGGTGGCAATGGGAATAATGAAATATCCATATCTAGAGTTGAGGAGATGGCTTGGTAAGTCAAGAGCTTGGGACACGGATCTGAGGTCCTGAGTTTGGATCCCAAAAAATAAAATAAAAATACTGGACATGGTGGTGTGGTGTGACCACAGTTCTAGCAATGGTGAGATGGGAGGCAGAGACAAGTACTTCCCTGGAAGTATGCTGGTCGGCTAGGCTAGCATATTTAGTAAAGCTCCAGGACAAAGAAAGACCTTGTTGAAAGGAAATGATGGGAGACAGCTGAAAGTTGTAGAATACACATACACCCCAACACACAGACACACAAATACACACACACACACACACACACACACACACACTCTAGCATTTGATTGATACTCAGTGCCAATTTCTCCTATAAGTATATTATCAGTCCACTCAACAGTCCATACCCTCATCTCACGGAGGAAGAAAATAAGACCAAAGAGCACAACTGAAGTCACATTGATTATTGCTAAGTGATATTGTCCCAGTTGGAATTCAGATCTGTCTTTCTTTAAAGCCCATGCTGTTTCTTCTCAAGGATGTGACCTGACACATGCTATAGAAAGACTTCTGCATAAATAGCTGCCGTGGGCCTGCTTTCTCTAGCACATCAAAATTCAGAAGGCCAAGAGAGGGATGAATGAGCTTCAGCAGTACAAAGCTGGATGCTTGCCTCAGCATCCTAGTCTCCCCTTTATAATCTGGGCCTTCTTTTGGGAGAAGGGACTAGTGTCATGCTCTTTCAAATATTTGAAGAGCCTGCTGTGAGTAGATTATACCAATTATACTTGACAAGTTCCTCCTTTTAATTGGCAGCCTCTCAGAGCTGGGGATGTTGGCTTTCTTGCTTTTGAATAGATCAACCTTTCCACAGATAGAGGATCAAGGGGTCCAAACCTTCCCCTTCCCCGCTCTGAAAAGACCCTCCTCTTGTGATTTGACTTGGTCACTTGTCCTCAGTACCCATGAAGAACATTGCTGGGAAGACAGTTGTTTATACAGTTGATGATTTCAATACCAGCCTTGAAAAAGTGTGAGCTCCATAGTATAAGGTATTTCCAATGCAGACCAAACTCTAAACTCTCCTTAGCAGAGTTCCAACTTTTCACCCCCCACTAGCATCCTCGGAGCACCTTGTAGCTTAACCTTCCATTTTGGCTGAACTTTGTTTAATCCTCCTTTCAATTTTTCTTCTATTCACAAAAGAACTTTTCAAGGAAAGGGACCAAGCAGCCCTAAGGCCATCAGTTTATATTAATGAACCCACATGAACTATTTTGACCCCAAAGACTTTTGTGACCAATATTGTAAAACCTCAAATTGGATATTGCCCTGGAAGTAAAATGCAAATTGGTCCTTGAGAGTAAGTAGGATTCTATTTAATTTGAGAATATTGAAACCAAGTGTATCAATCTTTCTTTCCATGGGGTTGAGTAGATGGCCCGGTCCATAAAGGACTTGCTTTGCAAATATGAGAACTGCCCCCATTTCCTATGTACAAAATATCTGTGCACTCAGGAGGGGAAGACAGGCAGATTTCTTGGGATTTCTAGCCAGCCAGTAGCCTCCTTGGCAAGATCCAGTTCAGTGAAAGACCCTGGCTCAAGAAAAGCTAGACAGGACTGGGCAACAACATCTGAGTTTGTACTCTGGCTTCTACACAAATGTTCATCTGCACACAGAGTCACCTCTACATACACATATGTAAACACACATGTATGCATACACATACACCATCCTTTCCCCCAACGTAATTATATACTTTTTTGTCTCTGTTGTTTATGATTATCTGTATCCTTGGGTGTCTCTGATGTACCACCTACACCACATTCCATTTTAAGATGCTAAAAACTCTGTGTGCCTGATCTGTGTGTAATCTTTCTAGGTAAAAGCAAACTTGAAGAATTTTTTCTCAGTGGGAGAACTTCAACTTACTTACACGCCAAAAGAAGCTTTTACCTTTGTTTTCTTAGTCCTGCAACCTAGGAATAGCTCCCTTACAAAGCACTTGGCTATAGGTGTCAGAAAGCCTGATCAACAATGACTTAAACAAACACTAGGAACTTCTATTCAATACACATGAAGGTCTAGAGCTAGGTTGTTATGATTGTTGATGGTGTCTGGGCTAGAAATCAAAATCCAAACCCCTCAGGTATGTCACCAAAGCAAGTCAGCAGAGCCACGCCCATTCAGCATTTAGTCATCTTTTTCTCGACAGTGCTAATAGGGTTTTGTATGTATGTGCAGTGGGCTAAGTGGACCGAAATTTCAATTTGTACTTGATTTTTATTTTCCTACATAGAATAGATACACATATTTAAAATAAGTATAAGGCAGAAATTGTAAAGTCATTTAGAAATTAGCTTCATGATTATAAAAATAAAATCAGGAAGAAAAGCTACAATAGCTGGTAATACTTGGAACTAACTTGAAAGTTTCCTCTTCCCTGAAGAGCAGTTTTTATGGTACCAAAGATGCCACATAAAAGAGAGAAGCAGCCAACAGTCTTACCCAGCTCTGATGTCTATGAATCACAAAAAAATGACCAGCCTGGTATGATAACCCTAAGGGCACAGTACTGGCATGCATACTTTGGTGGTGACCAATAGCTCTCTTACTGGACTTAAGATCTACTCAACCAGAAAGAAATCATGCCTTGTCTGATTGTCATGGAAAGGGGTCTGAAGGATTATGATATGCAGAGGAATAGAGATTCTATGGTAGATAATTAGATAGAGGAATAGATAATTCTATGATTGTATCTCATAGAATTATCATGACATCTCACAAGCATTGCTTAGCCATGAGCTGTTGACCATAGACATGTTAAGGTGAACAGAGAAAAGTTCACAAGACTTCAACTTTGGTCAAAGCACTAAAGGCAATTAGGGAATACTGAGGGCTCGAGAATTTGTCTTTCCCTAGGAAAGAACACACCAATTGGCAATTGGTTAATGAACACCAAATGTGTAGCCTTGACTGTGTGTGTGTGTGTGTGTGTGTGTGTGTGTGTGTGTGTGTGTGCGTGTGTGTAACAACAAAGTAAAAAAGGAAAGGAATCCGTGAATTTGAAAGAGAGTGGGACAGGGGGTGTATGTGGAAAGGTTTGAAGGAAAGAAAAAAGGGAAATCATATAATTGCATTATAATCTCAAAAACCATTATTTTTAAAAAGATTCATTGTTGTTAGAAAGTGAAACATTGCACACAATCTTCTGTGAGGGAAAAATACATAACACAAATGCATAGCATTTATAGAAGAAAATACTTGTACAAATACATATATATTCATTTTCACTGGGAAGATCTAGAAAGAAAGTACTTGAGGGCTCTTAGCTATTATTACTGAGAATGGAGTTGAAATAGAACTTTTGTTTTTAATTGTTTTATGTTACTTTGTTTCTTGAATAACCACATATACCTGTCAAGAAAAAAACTAATTTTCTTAGAATTATAAATTTAGCTGGCCTCTAAGCAATTACAAGGAATAAATTTAGACTTGTCATTAGACAGCATAGCCCTTTGGAAAGATTAAGATAGTTACTGTAAGACCCTGGTTAGTTCTTATATGAGTGTTGTAAATGAGAAAGATGGATTTCCCATTGTCTGGCTACCATTATCTGGCCTTGTGATCCCTCCCTCTGTATGCCTTCCTGTCCCGATGCCACCTGAGATTTGACCTAGCAGAGGTCATTTCAATTACAACCACTCTGTTTAAGGTCATAGTCTCCCAAAGTTTCAGCTGAGTAAGATTTTGTTTATGAAGCTCTAGTCTTGGGTATTTTGCTACAGTAGCAGAAAACAGACTAATACACCTCTATGTAGAAATGTTATAGAAATGTTAATTTCACACTTCTATTTGATAGGAAAAATGAGAAAAATTAACTCCTGGCACACAGTCACTATTCTGCAGTGCACTGGTGCTCACTTAAATGTGTGAACAGAGGCTATTCTTTGCCAGAAGTGAGCCTTTTTCAAACTGAAGGTGAGTCATGACCTTCAGTCCTGTTTGTTTTTAAAAGCAGATCCAGAATGCAATGGCCAGTACTTTTTGGACAGAAAATAAAATTCCTGGTAGGATCCAGCTCTGTTTTAATTCAGAGTAATTACCATGCCTTCTTAAGTTTAAATATTTCATCACATAGAGTTGTGCTTATACCCACAAAACAACTTAGAATACCATCTGGGTGTTTTAGACAAAATATTGATCGATGATCAATTGGATGAATTCAATTAGTGTCTTTTCACCAGACAGAAGAGTCATTAAGCAGCCATTACTCTCTTCTCCCTTCTTTTTCCTTTCTTGAAAAAAAAAATCTCTTAAATTAATGAAAGTACATGGTGCCATTAATAGAATAGCAGCAGTCCATTTAAGGGGGAAAGATAGTTTATCCTTGTTGCTAAGTGAGATCAAAGCTCAGCCATGACAGTCACACGAGTATACACAGACATCATAGTTAAGCTCTTCATTTAACGGATGGAAACCTAGAAGTATCACACGACTATTTGTATTCAGAATACTTTGAAACATGCAAATAATTGTACATTCAGATTTGATTACCTTCCTGTGTCCTACTCCTCCATGGCAACTGCTCTTATACAATCACTCATGAACACATGCATACACTTATTCAGATCAAGAAACAAACCTAAATAGAGAGTCAAAAAATGCTAGCAAGCTAGTCGAGTGGAACACATACAATGCCAATACTGAGGAGGCAGAGGCAGACAGATTGTGAGTTTGAGGCCAGCCTGATCTACATCATTACAGTGTCCAGGACAGAAGTGCTACATTATGATACATTGTCTCAAAAAACAAATCACATTTTCATATTCAATATGTAAGACCAGACATTCTATCAGAGTATATGAGGAGTATCCTAAAGTCATGTTTTTATCTGTAATTACATAGTGAAAGTAGCCACTGCTTCCTTAAAGCCAGCCGTGCTCTAGAGACTTCACTTTACCAGTCACTGTATTCTCCTGTGTCTGTAAAACATCAACTATCCCTAATCCCATTGCAGAGCCAGGAAAGCCATGCTGTAGAGAAGTCAAATGACGTCATCCACAGTCACATAGGAGGAGAATAACAACTAAAATCTACAGGTTCATAGTCATAGTATAAACAAATTTTAATTGGTTACTATTGAAGAGTACTTGTGAACAGTTTAAACCTATTTTAAAAAACTACCATTAATCACCTATTTCCTTTAAGGATGTTGTCAAAAGTTAAGAAAGACATTCTCGTTATAAAAATACTTAGCTAAGAATGTAAAGGGTTTAATAGAATTAAATATTGCCCCCTTATAATCAGGAATTAAATGCATCAAAAATTATATGTTAAAATCCCAAGTCCTGGTGTATCTGTCTTTGGAGATGGGGCCACCAAAGAAGTCAGTGTACAGTGAATGAATCCAATTGGTTTGTTAGAGATTGTGTCTTAGTCAACCAAAGTACTACAACAAAATGCCATAGGTTTATTGGTTTAAACATTAGAGATGTATACATTACTATTTTATCACATATATTAAATGAAATCATATGGATGAGGCCTTGAACCAGGAGGATTAGTGTTCTTATAAGAAGAAACGGCAGAGGGCCCCTCCTTCCCTCCTTCCCTCCTTTCTTTCTTTCTTTCTTTCTTTCTTTCTTTCTTTCTTTCTTTCTTCACTGGGTTTCTTTTTGTAATAGCCCTGGCTCTCCTGGAACTAACTTTATAAAATATGATGGCCTCAAACTCGTAGAGAGTCATCTGCCTCTGCCTCCTGAGTGCTGGGATTAAAGGTGTGCACACCACTACCACAAGCAAGCAAGCTCTCTTCTGATCTTGATCTCTAAATGCATTCAGTAAGCGCACAGGAGAGGGAAGTCACAGAGGAGGCCTTGGGATGAAGCCCAGACTTTCAGAACTCTGAATTTGATCTCCTTGTTGCCCCAAACTATAGTATATACATCTCTAATGTTTAAACTGAGAAGCCTATGGAATTTTGTTGGAGCAGCTTTGGCTGACTAAGACACAATCTCTGACAAACCAATTGTATTCATTGATGGCAGATTGTAAAGTGTGAAATGATTAAATATTATATGCCCCAAGTGGGAGAACAGTACACAATATTGAGATACTCTTCACAAATAAATATCTAACAATCTTGGACAAACTTTTAGGTACAATTTTTATTACAGTGTGTGGATTTTTAAAGTCTAGATTTTTTTCAAGAAAATGAAGAAAAGTCAGAAAAATACATGGAAGAATTTAGAAATCATATCGAATTATTGCTATTTTATATGTAGTAAACATTGCAATGTCTTTTGTATTGCATACCGTTGAGAGATACATAATGATTTATTTTGGGGGAAAACCCAACATGTTATACATAGAAGAGTGTGAAAGGAATGTTGCCCAAGAGCTGATGTTATTGGAGAAGAAGGCTTCATTACATCATTCTGTGTTTATGCATATTTTAAGGTTACTATCATTAAACAATTTAAAACAATGATCATGGCATTTTATAAATGAGCTTAAGTGTGGAGGGTGTGTATAGAGTCAGAATTCGGCATAACATTTAAATTAATGTATATAAAAACTGCTTTCATGTTTTTAAAAAGAACATTCAGTATCTGGGTGTAGGGACACATGCCTTTAATTCCAGCCTTTGAGAGGCAGAGGCAGGTGGATCTCTGGGAGTTCCAAGCCAGCCTGGTCTAAATAGTGAGTTCCAGGACAGACAGGGCTACATTGTTAGACCCTATCTTAAGGAGGGAAGGGGGGAGAAGGGGGGAAAGAAGGAGGGAGAAAGAGAAAGTTAAAAGATAGCTTTAATCATGATACCTGAGGATAGCCCCTCTTCATGTCAGCCAGCCTATACCTGTCCTGCTATTGTAATGCCCCAGTACTGACCAGAAAATCTTTTATTGATTTTTCTAAGGGTCCATTTTATTCTGCCTCATTATGAGAGAATGGTTTTTTCTCATTATGGTTTAATGAGATGAAAGATCACCATAGCCTACAGGGTTATATATGCTATGTGAAGGTCATTAGTTCCTATATAACAGGGAAAACTCTACCATCTTTTTCAAAAACATCTTGCTATTGATTAAATCCAAGTGGCAATAAAATACATCAAATTACTTAAGACATAATATATTGGCTTTGGTTTCTGAGTACTGAGGATAAGGGTAGTTTATTTAGTCATAAGCAGAGGCATCAGTATTTTGTCATCTCTCCCTCTGCACTGCAGAAGGGAGAACAGACATGGACCATGAGAGTCAGTAAGAAAAAGAAGTAATCTTTTCTAAGAATCCTGGCTCCTGAGCACATACAGCTGTGTCTTAAAATTAAAGCCTTATCAGACTTGTTTTACGTGTTCATGAGAACCAAAGACAGCCAAGGGAAGAGAGCCAAGAGAAGCCCGGGAGCTCACTCAGTGCACAAGTCTCCTGCTGCCAAGCCAAGGGATATGAGTTCAAACCCTCAAGTAAAATGGGACATGGTTATGTGCCTGCAATTCAAGGCATCCTAACCCTACCCTCTGTCCCACACAAGAACGCATGCGCAACACGCATATTGAGTGTGGAGATTTAAAAGGAAGATTCCCATTGCACTGGGAAGGAGATGCATTGAGGGTACCACAAGGAAGTGTCTTATAAATGAAAGTGACATCAAACAATGCTTTCAAAGCACAAGGGACATCGACATTGGGAACTGGAGGAACTCAGGGGAGAGACAGAAACAGGCAAATAAAGATCCATGGTCCATAAATACCATGGGGTGAGCAGTGTCCAGTGCAGTGTGCATTGCACATATTTAATAGGCACTGGGTAGTGAGACCTCTTTTGTTCTAAAGAGGAAGAAACTCAGAAGTTTGTACCAAAGTAGTTTAAGGGGTTCAGCAAATGTCATTCAAGTGAGGGTCAAGTAGAGCTGAGTGTTAGATTAAAAGGCAGCAGTGAGCTATTGTGTAGGTTAGCAATAGTTCACTTGCTTAGCATGCCTAACGCTGCAGTGACTCCATCACCACCATAAAAACAGAGACAGCAAGAAACAAAGATGTCCTCATTCATATAAGACATGTCAGAGTAAAGGACAAAACCTAAGACAAAACCAGTAAATGGGAGGAGTGAGAGGTACAGATTCAAAGAGTTTGAAAATATGAGTTTGCCATGGTGTTGAAAACCAGGAGCTACCATCAAGGTGTTGTAAAGGGAAAATTGTATTTCTGTCCAGGCCAGACTTAAACTCTCTTTGGGAGAAAGAGATTGAAAACAGTCCAGACCAGAAACAGAAAGGCCTTTCTATGGCAAGTAAGTAAGAGGTTAAAAAAGCAGAAGTTTGCAGTTATTTTTAGGATTATGGGAAAGGTACATGGTGTGGATTTTTGATCAGACAGTTAACATACAATGAAATATTTTATGGTCAGTCAATTCTCAGAACAATGGCAACAAATTCTATTATGTAATTTAGAAACTTACTGAGGAAGAACAGAACAAAACAAAACAAAGCAAAGCACCAAGTTGCCCTCTAGGTAAGGATAGGATCAAAGTCTAACATTGTTTAACCAAAAAGCATAACAGGGTCAGCTGTTCCTTAGCAAGTTTGTTGTGGAATTGGAATGAAATGAAACTGTTTTTTGGGAAATTTCATTGTGGTCACCTTGAAGGCCCCAATGAGATGACAGGCAGAATGGCTGCTCTTCTGCTTCAGTTTGTCCCAGGAAAATTATTACAATCTTTAGACCTCATCCAATAAAAATTCTCCAGCCATATATTCAAAAACTGTATCTATTGTTCCAGACACACCTTACTGTGCTCTAAGAGACTAACGTAAGGTCCCAAGGACTTCGTGCTAGGAACCAGCACGGTTCATACAGAGCAGCACGAGGGTGACAAGCACCCACAGCTGGTGACAAACTATGGGTGTGGATGCTCTGTTTGGGGGCTAGATATTGCTTGCATGATGCTTCCCAGGTCATTTCCTGAACTTTTTTAGTCTACATTTTTAAATTTTCTAATACATATTTATATTCCATAGTTCCTTTAGAATTATGTTGATATTTACCCCCATTTTTCCCATTTTTCCCATTTCAGTATGTACTAAAACTGCATCTATTTAGAAAAAAAGGAATTTTTATTTATGGGTTTTTTGTTTGTTTAATTGTTGTTGTTGTTTTTAACAAGGCTGAAAAACCACTTCGTTGAAATGGTAAACTATGAACTACCCCAAGGTAAACTAACTCTTGTTGTATCCTGGATTTCAGAAGGAAACAACAGAATCCTTCATGGGAAACCTGCTAAAAGGACATGGAAGACTTCAATAACTCTATGTGACATCCTGCTGATTGTTAATGGAATAACCTGTCCCTGGGGACGAGCTTAGCACTGGGCAAGGCATGAAATTTCTGTGGGAGCTGATCTGTTTCTCTCTGGAGCATAGGAGCCTAGCCTCCACTCATTTCCATGATGGCTCTGGGGCTGGCTGTGCACACCAGCGTACTTCCCATTCCAGGGAACTAAAAGTGGTGCCCAAGGGGCCCATTGAAAGCATCCAAACCTTATGGTGTTTCGAATTTCTTTGCACAGATTGGTTGGGGATGCCTGTTTTAACAGATGCACACTGAAGTATGCAGAAATAATTTTGTGGTCTAATGTTTTCATCTTTTTCCTGATACATGGGGGTGTGAGCATTGGAAAGAAAAGTCTTAGCTCACTTTTATCATTGTACAAGAGAGGAAGGGTGCTTTTCTTTCCCTTTGTTTTCAATGACTACAACATTCAGACTATGGAACAATGCACACATCTCAGTGTCATAAATTAAATGTGTATCAATACAATCCTATATCTTCCTGGAATTGTCTTTTCCCTTTCTAGTGCATTTTAATTAGAGTACGAAGACTTAAATAAAAACATTTATTGATTACATCTTAAGTGCCAAATGTTCTCTCTCTCTCTCTCTCTCTCTCTCTCTCTCTCTCTCTCTCTCTCATATGTGAGCAAGTGTGCGCTCGTGTATAAGCTGAGGCTTCCTTGGCGTTTAATGTCTGGCAGGAATGACAGGCAATACACAAATAAAAGACACATATAAAATTGTAATCATGGCAAGAGAGCCATGCAGAGAACACGGCACTGATGACCCCTTCTCAGATAAGGTAAACAGGAGAGAATTCTTTGAGGGAAGAACTCATGCCTGAAAAATGAGACAGAGATAAGCATGGGAAGCAGAAGAACTAAACAGGGAGAATCCTGAGCAGGCAATCGGGAGAAAGGCAAGAACTTAGCATAGAGAGGAAATAAAAGAAAGGACCTCCAGGCAACACTAGGTGGGTCTTCATTAAGAGTTTGTGTGTATACACAAAAACCTCCTGTTACTTATTTTACTCTCCAGTAATTATCAATACTAACATACTCAATAGTGAGTAGTTGATATTTTGAGGATTTTGACTGTGTGGCAATAAAATACTCCATATCCATCAACTCAAGTGATCAGTTCAGCATCCATGCAAGATAGATGTTATCATTGTTTATACTAAACAAACTGAGGCCCATAACTTGACAACTTCTCTGACATCACACAGAGTCAGTGGCACTCAAGGACCCTAGACCATCAGGGTGGAGATTTTCACCAAGCCCAGGGACACTGCTCTTCTCTTGAACTTCATCCATACCACAAAGCATTCAAAGGCAAGCAGAGCCTGTGTTCTGATGACAACACTGAGAACCTGGGCTCCTTCTAATCCCTAGCAATTGCACTGCTGAATTGAATGTGGCAGATGCTGGAATGAGATCCAAATGTCTAACAAAAGCAGAGGTTTTTGGAAAGCAGATTAGAAGCGATGTCTTGACATTAGTCCAGGAAAAGGCCAGAACAAAGATGTGGGAAGGTGTCAGAGTTGCTCAAGTAAAGAGAGGAGCCGGGCAGTGGTGGCACATGCCTTTAATCCCAGCACTTTGGAGGCAGAGGCAGGTGGATTTCTGAGTTCAAGACCAGCCTGGTCTACAGAGTGAGTTCCAGGACAGCCAGGGCTACACAGAGAAACCCTGTCTCGGAAAAAAAAAAAAAAAAAGAGAGGAGGCTGCTGTATCTGGCTTCTATTAACTGATGTGTTTATGTTCCCTGGAAGGACAATGGCCAGAGGGGAGTAGAAAGCACTGGGAAATGTAGAATTAGCCTCACAGGAAGCAGATATTTTTAGTGATTAGTATAATGTTCTGTTTCCTAATGCTGCAGGTCCAATAAAATACTGCACATGAGACATAGAAAATATATTTTCTATGCACTAAGAGAATTTCTGCTGTGGTATGGGCACTCTGGGATTGACAATCATCTCAAGGCTCTTGCTTCCTTTCAGATTTCTCTGAGAGATTCTGTGGACAGCATCATCTGTGATACAGCTCATCTCTGTCCACTGTTCATCCTGTTCCATTACCAGAACAATCCAGCCAGCACTCCTGTGTCCATCATTCAGTCACCTAACTTTGCTGCTTCTTTATTCTTATATTGATCATAGTTGTGTGGCCTGAGAGTTCATCTAACTATTGTGGCCCAGGCCACTTTCCTAGGGTGCTGGTGTGGTTTGCTGTCATTTGACCCTTCCTCTAGTCTTGTTCCAGGACACCTTTTGCTGTACTGTCTTTCCATTTATAATACCTCCCTCTTCCACTTTCACCCTTCCATGGTCCTCTGACCTTTCTTACCTGGTTTCACAAGGTATCCTGTCTTCAGGCCCTTGCTTCCCTCTCTAGCCTAATGCAGTTATTTTGCCAACAGCACTTTACTTATAACTCTTGTTGCTGTAGGTGTCCACTGTAGGTGTAGACACCTACAGTGTCCTGTAGGTCTCTGTAGACACCACTGTAGGTGTCCTTTTCCTGTCTACCTGTGCTGGTTTTGACTGCAGTATGAGACGCTCTTTGTGGCTTTAATTTTTGGTACCATGGCCTTTATTATTTTTTAATTATGTCTATGGATTTGGGTGTCTCTGTGTGGATCCATTCATGTGGGCCCAGGTGCCTGTGAAGGCCAGAGTTGTTGGAACTAGAGTTACAGCTCATCATGAGCTGTTTGATGTGGTTGCTGCAATGGCACTCAGGTCCTCTGGAAGAGCAATACATGCTCTTAAACACTGAGCCATCTGTCTAGCTCACAATTTTGTATTTTAACATTAACTTTAAACCTTATTTTCCCCTTAAAGCTATTTTACCATTCTGTGGTAGATAGAACATGAAAGCCCCCACGGATGTTTATGTAATAATTTACCATGCAACAACCTTAAATGGTGATGCCAATCTTGACTCATCTGGCTGAATCCAGTGGCATTATCAGGTGGCTCTTGGGTAAAAGGGGATATGTAAAGGTCATATGTAAAGGTCAAGGAGAAAGAGAATGAAATTAAACATGACTGACCCAGGCTGCTGGATTTAACGATAAGGAAAACATGATGCTCTGAGGAATTAGGTCATCTGCAGCATTTGGAAAAGCTAGGAGGGTAAGGCTACCTGACAACCTACAGAAGGAAGACAACCCTGGGGACGCCTTCATTCTTGGACTTCTAACTTCCACAAGTAGAAAATGAGTTTGTGTGAAAACTCCAATTTGCGGCAGTTTGTTAGCTAAAATTGTATGCATTCCCTGATCTTCTTCTCCACCACAAAGTAAAACTGGCCTTTGTGTCTATAAGCTTCTACTTAACCCTATAAACACTAAATAACTCATATATTCATCTCTTTCAGTGATAGTATATGCTTTAAGAGAAGGTACTACAACTCTTGCATATTTATGCATGATTATAGGACTATAACATAACTAAATATTCATTAATTCATTCATTAACTTGCTCATTCCTTCTGCCATTCAACTAGTTATTATTTATTGAGTCCTGAATATGCAGGAGAGTCTAGATACTGCTAGGTTCCATTACTGCATTGAATAGCAAAGCTAGGAAGGGTTTTGGCTTCAAGGAGCTTATATTTTGCTACAGGAAACATTGATTAAAAGCCATGGAGATAATTTGAGTTGACTGAAAGATGTATAAGAATAGATAAGGACACTCAGAGCAGAAAGAATGTCCTGGAAGACAGATGGGCATGGGGTTGAGATCTGTGCAGATGGAGCACAGTGTGCTTGAGGGCTGCACTAGAAAAGCAGTGACTAAGAGTTTCACAGGGAGAGATGAGGTAGAAAAGCAAGTAGGTGCTCCATGCAACTGTGTCTCATTAGCATGTGTATGTTAAACACAGAGCTAATTGGGCAGACATTAATTTAGAAATGATACTTGTCGGTGTGTAAATAATAGTTTGAAGAAAGGAACAGGTGGGATGAGAGTATGGGACAGTGGAAAGGTGGACAGGGCAGAGAGCAGCCTAAGGACGGAAGTGGGAAGGTGGACAGGGCAGAAAGCAGCCTAAGGACGGAAGTGGGAAGGTGGACAGGGCAGAGAGCAGCCTAAGGACGGAAGTGGGAAGGTGGACAGGGCAGAGAGCAGCCTAAGGACGGAAGTGGGAAGGTGGACAGGGCAGAGAGCAGCCTAAGGACGGAAGTGGAAATGTGGACAGGGCAGAGAGCAGTGTAGGGGAATGCTAGGGAGGGAAGAGGGGAGTGGGTGGGTGGGTGTGGGAGCCCCTTCATAGAGGCAGGGGAAAGGGGAAGGGAATAGGGGGTTTCCAAAGGGGAAAACATTTGAAATGTATATAAAGTAAATATCAAAAAAAAAAAAAAAAAAAGAAGCAGTGGACAAAATAAAAATGGCCTACAAGAAATGGGAATCAATAGTTGGGTCTGCTTTGGGATGCTCTACAATCAGGTAAAATGCATACATGCAAGTGTTTGGATTCTAGAAGGGAGATAGAAAGACAGGCATTGCTGAAGTCACTTGAGCATCTGGAAGTTGGTACAAATGGTACTGTACTTTCAGCTCCCCCTGCTAGGAGGTAGGGCTGTTTTACTCAGTCCATAAGTCTGAGTTGACCTGGTAACTTTCTTTGGCCAAAACATTATGATCAAAGTGACATGTGAACTTCAAACCTGAGCCCTAAGTAGCCATGAAACTTGAAAACTGTCTCATGAAGCCTGCTGGATGACAGGAGGTAGGTGACTCAGTTGCCCTCATTTTTCTAGTAGACAGATAATGAACCATTAGAAAGAAAGCCATCTTATTAACTGGAAAGATGACTATAGATATATCAATGAGTAACTAAGACAAGCAGACATTCAACCCAGCATCAGTCAGGCCAGATTGCTGATGTAGAGAATTGATTTCCATACACAACATGGTTCCAAGCCATTGCATTTTAAGAGGGTTTGTTATACAGTAAAGGTTAAGGGATATAAAATATTCAAGAGAGACTACGAAGGAAGAGAAGAAGCAGACAGTGTAAACTATGTAAACTGAACAAGTTGAAGAAGCATTCATTAGTCTAGCTAGTAGAAAGGATTTATTAACTGAAATAATTCAACTATTCTTCATATATCAAAATCACAATTTTGTGGTCCAAATGCTAGTGTTTTCCAAACAGGTACATTAATAACTAGGATGAGAAGGAGCCATGTGAGAATAATTATCCATAAGAAGTAATTTAAATAACTCCTCATTTTTGGCAGCATTAAGTGAGTTAGTGGTAGGTGTATCAGTATCTTGTCTCCCATTATCAGCCTTGCTCAAAGAAGCAGCCAAGAGTAAGGGAATTTCAACATGCTATATCACTGAGTCACAGAGGCAGCAGAGCCATCTTCCTTTCTGGACAAAAACTGAAGGAAAATTCAAGGTGTCCATTGGACTCTGTGGGTCTGTGCAATCCTCCATTGAGATTCCTTCCCTCTCATGGCTACTACACATTAGGACTTACCCTACTGAGACTTCCGTTAGCAAGTGCTACAGTTTAGTTGTGGGTTTAGAGAGGTTCTTTCACACTTTCCTCTTTTCAGAGGAAATCAGTTGGTTAGATGTAAATGTTTCTTTCATCTTGACTTTGTTTGTTTTAGGATCCTCAAGATGTACAGCATATTCATGAAAATGGACAGTGTTTGAGTCTCAGAGCCAAGCCTACCAGTGAGACAAGTGTCCCAGAAAAGTCCTGGGGTAAGTTGTGACCCAATATAATCTTAACCATGAAAAGAAATCTCAATTTAATATGCTAGCATTACCAGAAGAGAAAACAGCTAACAGCTAACTGGAATTGGAAGCAACCATTGAGTCAGTTTGTTCAAAGGGTCCACCATAAAAGCAACTCTGGTCTTGGGAGAAACAAGCAAGAGGGTGCTGAGTGTAGAGTGCCTCACACAACTCTCAGAGCCTTTAAGGAGAGAGAATGTTTGAGTGGAAGATTACTGAGGGAACAAGGGGCCCAGAGCAGCCAGCAGACATACCTTGGGGAAATGCAGTTTAGAGTGGCCTTTTGCAGAGATGTGAGCTTCCCTGGATCCATCAGTTCAGAAAATAAAAGGCATTTTTGTTTGGTGCCTTTGTGTTGTCTATTGGAATGGAGTGAACTAAAGATTCCCAGATAATTTGAAGACAAGAACTTCAAGACAATGTGAATGGAGGAAGCCATGGACAAGCTGAATGATCGGATCCTATATCTCGTTTAGAGGACAGGGCAAGCAGTGAGGCCATGACATGATTGTGAACAGGTGCTTTCCAGACAGTCTCAGAACACCTAAAAGGCTGGACTTTGGTTCAGCATGACCTAGAACTAAATGTAAACTGTCACCTGGCTTGTGTCATTGAACAAGTCGCTAACTATACCAGTCCTCCTCTTCTGTCCTTGGTGAAATGACAGGTTTCCAACTTCTCAGAACTACTGGAGAATTTGGTGATTAAATGTGTTTAATAGACTCCATCACGTTCTTGGCGCAAAGAGACTAATTCCTCAAAGAAACCATGATTCTTTTCCCTCACATCTCATTTCTTTATATTTCTGAACAATGTCACCAAACTATTTACACTTTAACCTCCAAGTTAGCCTGAGGAGGCTTCAACAGCCTGGTCTACTTGGAAGTGCACATTTCAAGTGGTTGTCATGTATTCTCTCAACAAACAGTCATTGAGCATTTCCTCTTCAGAAAACACCATCACAAGATGAAACCAAAATGCTTCAAATTGAGAAGACCCATATACAGAGGTAAACTGGAAGGGACATATTATTTTTCTGCTTTTAATACAACTTGCATGGATAAATGCACAGCCCAACTATTAGGCTCCACTCACTGGGCTTGTCTGAGCTCTCTATGAATACTCAGCTTGCTGGGATACAAGCAAAGTTTTCTGTCTTTCTGTCTGTTTTTCTTTCTTTCTTTCTTTCTTTCTTTCTTCCTTCTTTCCTTCCTTCCTTCCTTCCTTCCTTTTCTTCCTTTCTTTCCTCCTCTTCCTCCTCCTCCTCCTCCTCCTCTTCCTCCTCCTCCTCCTCCTCTTCTTCATTTTCTTCTTCTTCATAGTGGGGCTGAAGAATTGTGTTTTATCCAATGTGTACAATGAGGTTTTTCTTAAGAGAACTTGTAAATTTAAAATTTTTATTGTTTCTCATGCTTCCTTTCTTCCTATTCTTCCTCCTCCCCATCCTCCTCCTCCTCTTCCTCTTCTTCCTCTTCCTCTTCTTTCTTTTCCTCCTCCTCCTCCTTTTCCTCCTCCTCCTCCTCCCCCATTTTCTTCTTCATAGTGGGGCTGAAAAACAGTGTTTCAGCTGATTTTTTTTAAGAGCACTTGTAAATTTAAAATTTTTATTACTCCTCTCTGTCCAGCCTGCTCACAGGCCCAACGATTTCATTTTAGCCGACCATCTTCTTTTTATCTGTTTGGGTTTTTGGTTTGTACTTTGTTTTTATTAGCTGACCATCTTAAAGTATCTGAAATGAACATGCCGCTCGATAGGCACATGCCTGTTGGCTCTCAGGAGCTACCTGTATTAGAACTTGTTTGCACCACACCTTCAGCTGTTTGAGCTGAACATTCAGTGTGTTTCCTAAGGTCTCCTGAACATCCTATGCTTGATGAAGTTAGGAGAGAGGGAGGAGACTGCAGCAGGGTGTGAGGGGACAAAGGCACGGCCAATAAGGCTAGAGAGTATCCATTGGTCATCATAGAAGTAATTCTAGGTGAAACCAGAACACTGAGTTCTGGTGAGCCAATTACCTTCCAGAGGCCAGAGTAGGTATGGCTTGACTGGGACCTGTTTATCTTTTGACTGTGCTGGGAAGGAGAACACAGGAATTAGATGTGCTGTTTCATATTGAAATGTTATGTATGAGATATGGCTGTAATATTCCCATTATGGGGCCATAGTTTTATTTGTAGATTTGCTATTGAATGAAGAGGGGCATCACCTTTTCAAATTACAACCTAGACACTTGCTAGATAGAATTCACTGGGGCATCTTTTCATTTTAATCTACTAGAACAAGGCCATTCTAAAGATTTAAAAAGAAAGCAATAAACTAGTGCTTGTTTGGATTAAGTGCTTTAAAGGTCTACTTTTAAATTTAGGTAAAGAAGCCATGCGTGCAGTACAGGCCTTGTGGATTGATACATGTACAATGCCAGCCAAGGCTATACAGTGAGTCACCATCTTTAAAAATGAAGGAAATTAACCACAAAAATACTGTAACAATCTATAATCTAGCAAGGTTTTTTTAGTACATAAAATTGTCTTGAAACTGATGCTGAATACCTCATAGGTATTCTTTGTCTTTATACTATTTAATCTGTCTGTGAGCTCAACCTTCTCAGCCCATTCCCACAATGCATAGCTATTACAGAATATAGAGATAGAGACTTTCACCACCCAGAAGGTCTTACTTTTCTCCGAGGAGAAGGATTTTAAAAACCTTCATCAAGTAGGCAGAGGTCCAAGGTCATATTATTTTGAAGAGACAGGTCCTGTGTCCCTGCTCACTAGCAATGAATCTCCAGTCAACTGCACATGGTCCTTCTTGATGGAAAACTCAATAAACAATTCATCTGATTTCCACCCATGGTGTTATTGTTGGTATCACATATGAAACTGTCAAGTACTGAGTATCATGAGCCTGCAATAATCACAAATTCTGTGGGAAGGTGGAAGACACAAGACAGATGGTCAAAAAGCTTTGAGTTAATTCAGATATCTGAGTAGGGCGACTCATCATCTATAAGAAAACTTAAAATTTCAAAGAGTTCACATAGTTGAAAGTTGTAATTAATGTGCGTGTGTGTGTGTGTGTGTGTGTGTGTGTGTGTGTGTGCATGTGTGTGGGGGGTGTATATCTATAGAAGCTGGCTGTAGTCATATGTCAATGCCAGGTGTTTTCCATTATCACTTTCCACATTGATTTTTGAGATAGGATCTCCCTCTGAACCAGGGACTCACCATTTCACCTAAATTACCTGACCAGCAAGCCCCTGGAATTCACTTGTTTCCAGTGTCCCTCTTGTTTCAGCATTGGTGTTACAGTTGTGGCTCTCAGTCTGGCTTCTAGAAATGTGAACTCGGGGCTCGAGCCAAACACATCACTGACTGAGGTATCTCTCCAGCCCCCCAACCTCGCACTTCCGTTTCTGCTGTAAAGTTTTAGTAGTAAATGTACTATCTGAATCATCTTATGGAAATGAAGATTTAGAAGAATAGTTCATCACCCTTCTTGCTTTATATTTTTTCTATAACACCATCAAGCACTTTAATATCTTTGTGTCTGGCTACCCTTTCTTATCCCTCCAAGTCACACACAGCTCCCAGGGCTTTCGAAACAGTTCTTTGCACTTAATGGAAAGTCTAAGAAATGTTTGCTGGATGAATGAATGAAGTGACAAGATCTCTGCATTCAATTAAACATGACTTCAAAAACATTCCAAGTGGGTTTGTCTTTATATTTAATCTGTAATTTCACAGTTGTCATGAAAATAAAGATAAAGAGAGTCATGGCTGAAAATTCATTCCATCTGATAACTAATAACAACTCTGACTTATTAAAAGGGCTGTGTTCTGCATATCTACTGCCATCGTCAGAAATGCCAGTGTCTCCTTCCTCTCATCTCTGTCCTCATTTCACAGATGAGAAAACTGAGATTCAAAAAGAAAAATGTTTCAAAACTTGCACAGGTCATGGGGACCAAAAGCTGGATTGGATCCTTGAACACCATCTGACTACAAGTTCTACATGATCGCTCTTTCCCAGGAAAGACAAATTAAATTTTCAATGTAATTGGTGTAGTGGCTGTCCGGTAATGTTGTGGAAGTAATCTCATTTCTTTACTCTGGACAACCCTAAAGACACGTGAACCACAAGCTAACAGAAGGGCCACAATCGCACATAGTACTTCTGCAGAGAACTGGCATGGGTGGGTTGCTCAGTGGTTAAGACCACTGGATGCTCTTGCAGAGGACCCAGGTTCGGTTTCAAGCAGTTACAGAACATCCAATGCCTTTTTCTCATTTCTGAGGGCCCCATATATGTGCTTAACATATATGAAAGAGAAACTCACAGTAAAAATAAGCTAATCCTAACAACAACAGTAACAGCATGGTGGTTTGTTCAACATCAGGCTGCTGGCACCCTTGCTGTCAATCAGTTTAGCAAGGAACAGCTTTTCAAAGGATGCTAATAATCTTTATTTTATTTTCATCTTTTTCCTTCAACCCCAGACTATGAATATCAACTACTAAGCGTGTACAATACTCCTACTGGAAAGTTCTGTGATTCTTGCCAAAATGCCACTACTCTTTGCAGATTTTCTTTCAGATTGCAACTTAAGTTGACAATATATTTACGGCACTGCACTCACATCTTGGATAAACACCTTGAGAGAGGTACTCAACTGTCTTCTCAAACCAGCCTTTATTTTTTCCTCAGTGACTGAATACGTGATCATACCATTCCTTTGGCATTTGCTGCCATTCTAAAGAGTCTATTTCTAATCTAAATATTGTTTTTAATGAAGTCCTTAAGTAATTTTAATGCAGGTGTTCCACAGCCTATAAAGAGTAACTGATTCCACAGGTAATGGCAGGCTGGGCTTCTCCATCGCCTTCCTCCTAACACTTCCAGATCCTGCTGGATACGTTCTATTGATGCTGACCCTGTTTTCTAGGAGAGCTGTCATCCTCACTGACAACACAGGCAAAAAGTAAACTGGGCAAGTCAAACAAGTGAGCAGGCAGAGTCACAACCAAATGCAGCTGAAAGCTCAAGCCATACTGCCCTGTCTATGTCTGAGCTTAGCGATTACTTATGTGTAGATTTGGATCTTAGGTCCAGAGTAGAACTGGAGAGCATGCATTTATTTATATTTTTAATCTGTCTCTGTCTGTCTGTCTCTTTGTCGTGTGTGTGTGTGTGTGTGTGTGTGTGTGTGTGTGTGTTCCATCTGCATGTGTAACTGTGCCATGGCATGGAGGTCAGAGGACAATCCTACGTACTGCACCTCACTTTCAGCTTTGTTTGAGATGAAGTTCCCTACTCTTTCCAGTGATATACAGTAGAGCAGCTAGACCATGCCCTTCTGTGGATTTGCCTGTCTCTGCCTCCCACCTTTTTGGTAGAATGACTGGGATTTCAGAAGAACACTATTGCACCACTTTTAGCATGGGATCCTGGGATCCAAATTCAGGGCCACATGCTTGTACAACAAGTGATTTATCCACTGAGCCCTCTCCAGCATGGAATCTTGCTTTTCTTACAAACTCTAGGGTAAAGTCCGCAAAGCATGTTGCCAGTCATCTCTTTCAGGTGCAGCAATAGTACTCAGCCAAGGCCTATCAATGCTGACAGCTTAAGTCTCACCCCTTCCAGTAGTCCCCAGGGGCTCCCTTTTATCTCTAGCAGGAATCATTGTCCAGAAAGTTTGCTGAGACATCATGTCTCCTAGACACAATAGGGAAGCTGCACCCACGAAAACTCAAGAGTATAGCTGCCTAAACAAGACAGCAAAAATGACAAAATCAATAGGCATGCAAAGGTGCAATAGGCATGCCTCCACCCCAGATAAAGAGTTATGGACAATTGTAGTAGTGTATTTTCTGTAAGGTCAAGTTTGTCCTCCTGCCCCCAAGCAACAAGAATAATGGATCCAAAACTCAAATAGTTTTACAAGTTCCTAGGCAATACAGCTAAGCATGTTTCCTGACTAGCTCATTACTAATAAGCCAGTATTCTATTCTAAGTTGTGCCATGTGGTTGATTACCTGGTCTTCAGTTACATGCAATCATCTTACGCTATCTGAAGACAAATCTCCCTTGTCTGCCTTTCTCCCAGAATCTATCCCTCTTTGTGGTATGTCCCACCTTCTAATCCTGCCTCAATTCATTGGCCAATTAGCTTTTTACTGAAAGGTGAATATTTTTATACAATGCATAAGAGATTATCTCTACAGACAATTCACAACTGCCGATGCAGGGAGAATTATTCTTCCCTAGAGATGGATCCTCTAATTGGTACCAAGTGATCATCCATGAAAACATGCACATACAAGCAACACTAAACAGATTCACCAGGTTGCAGGTTACATTTATAAATTTGTGAGCTTATATTATTCATTTCTAACAAAAGTAATTTTAAAAAGAGAGGCCATGAATTTGAGAGCGGTGAGGAGAGAATGGGAAGGTAACATGGGAGGGAAGAGGGGGGATCATGTAATTATATTTTAATTTTAATTTTTTTTTTTTAAAGACAGGCTGGAGAGTTGGCTTAGAGGCGAAGAGCACTGACTGTTTTTTCAGAGGTACTGAGTTCAATTCCCAGCAACCACAGGGTGGTTCACAACCATAAGTAATGGGATCCGATGCCCTCTTCTGGTGTGTCTGAAGACAGCAACAGTGTACTCACACATATAAAATAAGTAAATCTTTTTAAAAATTACAGATTACAAAAACCAGTCCAGTCACTAACAACATTACTCATGCATTTGATGTCCTTTATCCTCCCTTTCTATCCAGGACAGGGACTGGGTGTGGGATATTTTCCATCAGTTTTCAAAGGTTATCATAGTGGGAAGGAATTCAGCATCAGGGTCAAGTACAGTTAAGGTACAGCTCCCAGTCATCACATATGCATTGTGGGCAAGTGGCTAAGCATTCTCATGCCTTTAAAATAATGATAATGATCCATTTCATGCCTTCTGGAAGATGCAAGTCCTGCAAGGTACACAGCATAGTGCCGGTAAACAGTGCTGTGCAGATGTTAGTCATATGAACTCAGCGTTTCTCCTGTTGAGGCATCTTCATCCCAAGAATCTTGAATCCTTAAAGAAGTCTATACCCTTCATATTCAACGGGCTCTAACCCTGTCCCCTTTAAACTCTATTGCAGAACTGTTATGGGATTAAATACATTAATATGCATGAGCACTTGGAGCCTTGCCTGTCATATAATTAGCACCCAAGATGGCTCAGCTCTTATACTTAACATTTACTACAATAAAAATTAGCTTTCCAAGGATTTTTTTAATGTGCCCCATTGGCCATTACTTGGAGTGTAAATCTTGTGTGGACTGCATCAGTTTTAGGTGCCTCCAAGTACAAATATTCAGTGTCAGTGCTGGGCACACAGTCGCCTCTCATAAGTCAAAGGATGGACAAACGAATCTGTATAAATGCATGGCTCAATGAATAAGCACACATTCTTGCCCTACTAAGGAGATCTTGGAAACAAAACCATGAGAGGTGCCCCCAGAGTGTAGAGCCAACAGGGATGGGAAGTGAAATTACCTCAGAGAGGTAGCTGGTCCAGGGAGGTTAGGAAAGGAGCCGTAAAACCTTGGATGTGGAGCCTGAAGTTATGAGTCAGAGAGAAGTGAGCAGAGGAAAGAATCTTGGATAATGGCTGCTAGCAGATAATAGCCTTCCAAAAAATGAGCTAACTAGATTTATCTGATCAAATGTGTCTGGGGATGCTTTGGTAAATAAAACATGAGAAATGAAAAACCTTTGAATTTCCTGTAGAAAGGGCTAATGAGTAACCTGGGAAAGGCATCTGGGTTTCCCCAGTGCAATCCAGGCATGAATGCTGAGGAACTGCTGGGCCATGAGGACATAGGAGAGGGTTAAAGTCTCACAGCATCATCAGGTAATGGGCAGAAGTTCAAGGTTATATCAATCTCCACAATTACAAAGGCAATGGCTTGAGCTAGGACTGATGGGGGTGGAAAGGAGGTGGAAGATTCAGGAGTGTTCGGTATGAGAAGCAGATCGCAGGGAATGGCTTTCTCCATATTACATTTGGCTGTATTACAGTTACTCTCCAGCAATGGTGCTCTGTGTTTGGAATCTATAATTCAGCATCAATCTCCTCTGAGAGAGAAAGACCCAGCAAAACACTTCCAGGCTGCTTTAGACGAATCCCTTAACTACAGTCCTTTTCCTGGTAAAACGGGGGAACATTTCCTGAAACCTCGTACACTCAGTGAGAATATTAGATGAAAACTAATAGCAAAATGGACTTAGAGATTGCCCACCAATCTCTAAAGGACTTCCCCATGCGCTTTTCTGGAGTCTCTGGAGGAAGGTCATAACTTGCATGTTACAGAAGAAGAGAATGAGGCCTATATGCATCACCTATAGCCAAATGTACTTTTCCATCAGGATTTGAATTTATTTTCTCTCATGGCAAGTTCAGTGCTCTGAGACAATGCAGGCAGGAACAGTTTTCTCAGGAATTCTGCCAGGATAATAGATCTAAGCTTTTGTAGCTTGGAAAATGTGCCAAGGGTCCAGGAAGTTACCCAGAGCCTATAAACAACTCAACAGGGACCTGGATACTATGTGACACTCTGAGAAGGACCTGCTTCTTTCTAAGCTCAGGAGTAGGTAAAAGTGACCCTGCACATCCTACCTGCTGTCGGTGTGTTTATGCGTCTACTCCTCTGACAAACTTCATCCAGGAGCACCCTGTCTATTTTGCCTCTCATGAGGCTGAGGTTTGGTTAAACCAGCACTTACAGATAGTTAGGTGCAGCGAGCTAAAAGTCAAGAAGCTTTCCCCTAGATGCCTGCCTGCAATCCCAGTACACATTTCTTTTATTAATGTAATTAATGTAAACCTCTTGAGAGCTTCATGCATGCATACAATACATTTTGATCAACTTCACCCCCTTCTCTTCTCAACTCCTTTCACCTCCACTCTGCTTCTCCTTAACCCTCACAACTCCATGCCCTTTCTGTTTTTTTAAACAACATATCAAGTCTAATTTGTATTTCCCATATACACATTGATGTCAGACCAGCTACTGGAATACAGTAGGCCTATTAAGAGGCATACTCTCAAAGAAAACTGGCTTTCCCTCTCCCAGCAGCCATTAACTGTCCTAGCTCCTCAGCTGGGAGTGGGGCTCATGATCCCCTCTCCTGTTCTGTGGTGGAATGTGGATTGGTTTGTTCGCCTGCAGATAGCCACAGCTGATGTTAATTCAGGAGTGCACTAACCCATTATACAGAAGATTGTTTTCCTCCGGTCCTCCCTGACTTCTGGCTCTTATGGTCTTTCTGCTCCCACTTCCACAATGGTCTTTTGAGCCTTGGGTTAGAATATGTGTAACATGACCTCCCCTGCCTCATTTGTAGCTGAGGTCCCAGACACTTATGTTCATACTTTGGCCAGTTGTTGAGTTTCTGTGTTAATGAGCACATACACCTCTGGTATGCAGCAGATCTGTGAATCCACAGCCCTCCATTTAAATCATTTTTGCTCACTATTGGGCTAGAAGAACAGGAAGCTCAGCTCTGCTGGTGTCTTTTCTTTGAAGTGAAGTCTCCATGGGGCCTTGGGCAAGTCATTGAGCTTTGCTTTTTTTCCTTCTTAAAGAAATTAACTCAGAGTTTTTTGGGGACATGAGATCAAGGCTGTAATTTGCTTCCTTCTGCAATGATCACTCATACAGCAGGTCTATCTCACATCAAAGCCCATGCACTATGCACCCTACAGCAAAGACAACTAATGCCTCTGCAGTTTCTAAAACGTATCACTTTATACCCCAGAAACTCTACAGGTGTAAGTTGACCATCTGAAGCCACCCAGCAAATGCTGCTGAGGTAGGAGGACAAGCCTTTAGACAACCACTGGTCTTGCCTCTACCACTCATTGGCAAATGGTCTTTACAACTCAAAATAGCCTCAAAGAGAAATAATTTTGTAAAATTTTGAGAAAAACATTCAAATTTTAGGATACATTAGTGTGAATTAAAATTTACTCAATTTTGGCTGTAAGACTTTGGACACATAACCATATTTTAAACGTCTGCCATCCATTTGCTAAAGGAGATATATTTTAATATTGTCTTATTTGTTATTTGCTAGAACATAATGAGATGAGATAATCTATTCAGAGTAATAAAGTGAAGCACAGAAGGGTAGTGACTGGGAGAAGCTTACAGATGCTCCACTACACAGAAGCACAGGGTAGTGA
>JADRCH010000125.1:2576156-2666187 GCA_019843965.1 Rhynchomys soricoides
CAGAAGCACAGGGTAGTGACAGGGAGAAGCTTACAGATGCTCCACTAGCTTCAAACAAGCTGTAGCAACAAGGAAAATGCACATCTAACAACCCTAAATTTAAAAGAAGAAATGCCACAGGAAAAATCATCCAAAGGTGCCTGTAATCACCAAGTTTCTGGCAGTGGTTCTCTTCTGATAGCAAGGTAGTTTGGCAAAGCCTTTTGGCAATTTAGGTTGTCTTAGCTCAGGGTAGGAGGTTGCTACTGACATCTAGTGGGTAGAGCCCATGGAAGCTTCTAAAATATCCCACAAAGAGATTTCACAGCAATGAACAATCTGGGGAGCGTACTAACAGTGCTAGGATGGCATAACCTTGGACTAACAGAAGTTCCTCAGTTCAGAAACCTTGTTTATCCCCATGTTGTAGCATCTGGAGGTATGCTCAGCACAGAGAGGGTCCTCCAAAAACAGATAATGCAAGTAAGACAGTCCTGGTTGTCAGGGACCATGTTGGGCCTGCAGGCACCTTCCTAATTTGCTTTTCAATCTTCTTTTTCTGGTCTCTCAATATTTCTCCTTTCTTTTCTCTCCTAAGCACTGGGAAGGAGGAAAATCCCTGTCAACTGTAAGGCTGCCCAGGAGAGGCAAACGAAGCACGGTAGAGCCTCTTCCAATTTTCCCTTCAAAGCACTCCATTCAGCAGACTGCAATCGCATCAGCAAATCAGTGGATTCCTTCTTATTCCTTCCCTAAGCATGAACAGATAAGACCAATAGCACATATTCCCTGAAGATGTCTTGCCAGGCTAGCTCTACTTTGACTTTCAGAAGATACATTCTGGGATGTGAAATGAAAACTAGACTTAGGTGAGGAATGGGAAATAAAGACACTTCATTCTGGAAGTAAGTGTGTTATATCTTCTCACCACTGTCCTCAGCTTGCTCAGTACCCAGTGCACAGTAGGCATCCTTAAATAGTTGTTAAATAAAGGGTAACCTCATGACCAACATTCCAATCCTTTCCTTAAATTCGATAAATTTTTAAAAACCTATATCTTGCCATCTCTTCAAAGGGCCATAATAAATGACTATCTATTAACATTGGCCAACTTCATCCTCATCCTCAGTGAACTGTTTAGGGGTGCTCAAAATTAGCTTTGCAGAAACTAGTGGAAAGATTTGGAGGGACCCCTCAACGACTTCCCAAAAGGATTTTGGGTAGAAGTTATGTTAGCATGATCACGGTAAAATGTAATATCAAGATCCATTTCTCTGTGGGGTGGTGAAAGATTGGGGTGCTTCCCCTTAAGCTCATCCCTTTCCCTCTGTTTTCAAAAATACATAGAAACACACCCATGATCAAAAACCTCCTTTAAACGATTAAGTGCTGATGTCAGGCTCACAACTGGAAGTGATTCTTACATGAATACTTAACAAGACTCCTGCTCCATTTGCACACTAGCCTATAGTGAGGTTAGTGAAGGTCGAGACTTCTCCACACCTCTTGTCTTTACACTAGCCACTTTCTCTATATGTAAGGGGTTCTTTTTTAAGCACTCAATGATCCATATGTTTAAGGACACACATCTATATCTAGAAGAAAAGCAGAAGTAACCAGGTTGGATGGGGTAGGATTCAATGGTGTTTATTTGGGACTTACTGATCGCTCCCAAGAAGGCATACTGAAAAATGACTTCCTTTATAAAACTGTTCCCAAGATTAGGGATGGCATACATTTAATGAGCCCTGGGGCTGAGCCCAACATATTTTCTTAGAGCAAAAGTCTCTGGTCGCTCTGGCTACATTTAGAACCCTCATAAATACTCAAGAAAGCAAAGCAATCCACATTTCTTCATTGGTGTTGGCTCTAATACCACACTTTCTGATTAAACCACAAGATTATGTCTTATTCAAGAACAAAAGAAGAGAGACTGCAGAATTGTGTTGTTTCTTCCAAAGCGACTGTCAGCTTAGGAGCATTTCACTGTGCAGTGCACTCTGAGCTTTTAACTGCCTAACTCTCTCTGTAAGTGGTAGCTCAAAACCACTACTCGTTAGTCAGCAGATCACATCAGAAAAACCCTCAATATTGTGATCACTTCAGAGTTTAACTCTGGGTGCCACCAGTGTGTGTTTGTCCCTTTGTTTTCTTATACCCTTTTGAGTGTGGGTAAAATGTAGCAGGGATATCGGAGCGAGACTTTATTTTAGCCACCTACTTATGGTTCAAAATCCTCTCAGGAGGAACGGAAGACAACACAGTGTTTCCCAGAGCTACCATGAGTGCTCTGTCCTGCCACCATACTGTTGCTTGAGGGGAAATTTGAAACATCTTGATTCTGTGTTAGTCAAAAATTTCCCCCGGAAGACCTGTCTGAATTTTATTGGCTCAGATGGATTTAAATGCGGAGCTCAGTGCTTGGGTGCAAAGGACTCAGGGCGTCAACTCTGTCTCACTGCTCAGCTCTCATATCAGCAGCTGTGTGCATTTTTTAATTACCTGGCTTACAGAGAACCAATATTCTAACTGAAGCCCTTTCCAGTTAGCCAGAAAAGAGAAAGAAAATCACGTGGGCGATTGAAAGGATAGTGAGAATTCTATAAAGTTCTCCAAGTGAATCAATTCAATTGGAATTGCCTTTTGAACTTTGCATCCATGACAAGCTGGGTGCTTTGAGACACTGATATTTCTAAATTTTCTTGGCATCTTTATCTGGATTCTTTGTTGGAAGATTGAAAGTCAGGGGACAGATTTGTCTTGCTCAGTTACAGGGATACCTTAATTTAGCCACATCTGCATATTGTCTCTCCCCAGGCTGGCTTCCTCTTGCTACAGCCACATCTTGGTAGCTGCACAAATTGAGTGGTTTTTAGGCACATAATTAGCCTGGAGTTACAAAAGCACAGTGTGAGGAAAAGGAGGTTATCTATTGTCAGAAGAAGAAAAAATACCAGTGGAAGCATGCTGTGTTATTGTGAAGTGCCTGAAAATCACCGTGGCCTATGAGTTTGCCATAGGTTATGCTGACCGGGTGAAGCCCTGACCGGAGGATGGACATGTCACTCACTCCTTCTCATGTGCTTCATTGTGTCATCTCATCAAGTCACACACTTTTTCTGTCTCCATTTTCCTATTTGCAAAGTTGGGAAGAGAGATTAGCCTCTTCCGAGTGGCTATGAAGACTAGGATGCCAAAGCATGTATTCATAAGCTGGGAACAATCAAGGCCTTTTGCATTTTGCTAAAACGAAGAGGATATTTCATTGTGGAAAAAATTCAAAATCATTATTTTTGTCCAACACAGCATTAGGATTTTCATTCCTTAAAGTAGATTATGACCAACTTTTCTGGACATGGTATTCAGGACTATTCAGGAAAGATACAAGTAAAGAGCATGCAGAATTACCCCAACTCAAACTAATGGTCAACAATGCTGATTTATTGAAGTTCTAAGGTCCAGTTGTCCTCCCTGTGGCTTCAAGTATGGAACCCCAACTCTTTCATAACAAGCAGGCAAAGAAAAAAACAGACACTTGTGGGTCATCATTCCCTCAAACTCCACTAATTAATCTTGTGGAGTAGCTTCATATGTTGACAATCCCATTTGTAGCTTGTGACTTTACATGTGACTTGTTACAGCTGGCTCTGAAAGAATATCATCCAAAGATGGATGTAAAGGAGAGATAAGGAGTCGGCTGTGTGTGTTGGAGAGAGGACAGGGCCTGCCCACTCCTAATGCTTTCACTTGGCTCATGAATGAAAGCCATGCTTAATTTTTTCAATAGCATACCTGCTAAGGCATACTTAGTTCCTGTAGGATATATGACCTCTGAGCTTGTTATTGGGAACCCGTTCACTGGGATCAGACAATATACATAGTTAGGTGAGTTTGGGGGAATTTATTTTTGAAGCCACAGTAATCAAAATTCAGACTGATCATCAAAATGAGCAGCTCTGTTTTAGCATGCAAGTAACAGGTGCATTGCAGGGCGCCCTGAAGGCAGTACCCAGGAGGGTCAGTTCATTCCTGGATAGACGTCACTCTCTCCTTAGAGTTAATATGAGACCTGTCACAGTCCCAAAATTTTATTATTTAAGAAGAATGTGTGCCTCCAAGTTCTAATTGGAATTTCCAACTTTAACTTTCAAAATCTCTAAAAATTGCCGGGTTTTCACTTCTGATTTAAAGATGCCCTAACTTTTGTTTCAAATGCATTCTCTGGTTCATTTACTATGAAAAAAGCTATGTAGATTTGCTGTGTGACAAAAGAAAAAGAAAGAAAGAAAAAAAGAGTAAAGCATGTTTGTTTTCATTAGCACAATTAGTTAATCATCTTACCATCTGTATCTACTATAATTATATAATAGACTTTCTCCCAGACTTCTGAATTAGCAATAAAGGATTCAGACCATCCTCTGCCTTCAGCTAACCAGGTGATACATTTAGAAATCATGAATCTGAGCAGATGTGACCAGATACCCATTCTGCATCAGTGTGAATTAAATAAGAGCAACTTTTCTCCTGATTAGCTTAAGCCATGTCCACAGTAGAGCCAGGGCTGGGCATCTGGCAGATGGTGACACAAACACTCAATACAAGACAGTCAGAAAAGAAACAATGGCCACTTGAAGCCCAGATTTTCATGCAATGCAACATGCATACTTTTCTGATGTAGAAATTCAGTTCTTGTAATGAATGTCTCAGAATCGGAAAGACATCTCATTCCTTCACTGTACCTTGGTCTAAGACCTTATGAGATTAACATAGTATTTGGAAGCTATTGAAAGAGTTGAAGATCTTCTCACTGTGATGCTGATGAAGAAACTTTAATTAAAATTATAAGCAGGTTGTAGCACAATGAATCTACTCAGAACATTAAATGCTATAAAAAGAAGGCTGAGATGGAATGGCATTACATTTTTATGAAGCTTAATATAACTTTACTCAAATAGTTTCTTTACTGTGTTAAAAGGAACCCAGAAACCCAGTATATACTTTAGTAGCTAACATGAGAATTATACTACACAACCCAGACTCTTTGGTTTAAACATGAATAAAATAAAGCAAAGTTAAAGGGGGGAAAGATATCATCACTAAATATTTAAAAATCACATTGGTAAAGAAAAGTCTACAGCCCAAATATGCTTACACATATATAAGAGAGAGAGAGAGAGAGAGAGAGAGAGAGAGAGAGAGGAGAAGAGACATACACAGAGAGATAGACATATAGAGAGACAGAAGCAGAGATACAGAGAGAGAGAGAGAGAGAGAGAGAGAGAGAGAGAGAGAGAGAGAGAGGTAAATCAATAAAGATGAACTTACCGGAGCAAATATCACCATACACATTTACAAAAGAATTGGTAATCCAACTTCCCTCTCCTGAAAAAAAATAGAGGTTGTCTCATACTAAAAATGAAGCTTCTCTGTCCACAGCACCAGCTCTTGTCCCTCTCCTTATGAAGCAAAGGAAGAGGACAAGAAATCAATGCAGAGGGAAAGTCAGATGCTATACCAATCAGATAGCAGCTTCTGCCTTCTTGCAGAGAGATGGGAAAACAGTCATATTAGTAGACAGTGACAGCCCACAGCTGACTACAGGAACCTGATACTCCCTTGATGTGAAGCTGGCTGCTTTGTGGGGAGGAGGTTACCTCCGTTGTGCACTCCCACACTTGGCTCTCTGCTCACAACTGCAAGTGCAGGGCTGCACAAGCACGCTGCATCATGAGCAGAGGCACCAGCTCCCCTCTTTCTCAGAAAGCCCCCTCCTCTCTTAGCCACAGCGCTTTAAAATCAAACTGGGAGCTGAACACAAGCCAGTAACTTGCATGTTTAGGGTACAGGGAAGCAGTGGTTTCATTAAATCCTTGGGAATAGATTTGCATAGATGAGGCAAATACATGTTTGTTTTTAAAAATTGCCCTTGTTTTTATGGAAATGCACGGGTGTTATGCATGACACCCATTTGGGAAATTCATGCACTGTCCATAAATAATCGTTAAGGTAATGGCACTGGAAGATGACTTTTCAGGCTCTAGGACCTGTGGAAGGGACAAATTACAACTTGGTGCTCGTTCATCATGTTAGTGTTAATGAAGACCTGTAAAAATCACAAAATTAAAAAGCTGGCAGAGGCTTAAGCAAGACCCAAATTTTCTTTCTTCCCTTTACAGGAAGAAGTGGCACTCACTTCTTCAAGGGGCAGCAATCTGGATATCCAGAGGATACGTGCTCTGGGAGGGTGAGCCAGTGTTCACGGAGAGACTGTTGCAAGCTGCAGGCCCTCTTTGGGTGCCCTGAGAGTACTGTATAACCCTCTGAAGGATAGTGTCTCCTGAAGATCTGTACTGAAAAAGAGGGGAATCCCGCAAGCCTCTGCTCTCTCTGCCCTAAGTGAGCACTCTGCTCAGCAAGAAAGAGGTCTAGTGTCCCAGCTTTGTCTCTTGCTCATCTACTAATGCTCCAAAAGAAATGCCAACAGGCTGCCACATGATTGACCCATGCTTAGTAATTCCGAATCTTCACTGGGTATTGTTTTTCCCTCTTTCTGTTTCTGACTATGTCTCTTTCTTCTTCTCATATAGATATGTGGAAACGCAACACAGTGCTGAAAATCTCAAAATTTCATGAACTACATGGTCCTTTGAAATTCTAATAGGATCCTATCACTCAGTGGGCGAGCACACACACACACAGAGAGAGAGAGAGAGACAGACAGACAGAGGCACAGAGACAGAGACAGAGACACTATCATGGTCACTACCATGTGCTTATTGAAAAGTTACCACATCACAATGAGTGAACTTAAGTGGGTGAAGCTAGTAAAAAGGCTGCCCATCACTAAGCACTTCTGAATACTTCTGAAATGAGTATTTTCAGAATTATTGGATGCAGAATTGGTGGAAAGATTGATACCTCATACCAAAGTCCACTGTTCTGCCATGTGATTAGAAGCAGAGTTAAGAGGTCATTTTGCCAGCAGTGCAGCCATTGGGGATACCCATTCTTCATAGTTTCCTATCTGTAAAGGATGGTTAGTGAGCACTCCTAATCAGCTTTGTATATGAAGAGACTTATTTCATATTTTAAAGAGCATGTTCTACTTAATTATCATGGGCACCATTGACTCTTCCAGGTTGTCTTCTCAGTGGTATTTTCATATGGCACTTTATTTGGGCCTTAGAAAACTAAAACATTATCATTGTTACTCCAATTGACAGACGAAGAAGCCAAGACACAAAGAATTATGTGGCTTGCCTGCAAGAACATGATCAATAGTTAGTAAAACTGACATGTAAGACTAGGCTAATATAGTTACCCAGCTGTCAAACAATCCACTCCATCAGTCCCACTGTAGTGCTTAAAGCATTATCTCTTCAGCATACAGGGATAACTAATCACTTAGTCACATGGAGACAAGGACCCTGAGAGACTTGGGAGCATGATTTAAAAGGAAGTGCAAGGTTTTATCTTGCTATTTTAAAGTGGTATGCTATATGATCTTGGGTATATCCCTGATTTGTTTGTGTTTCAGCTTTCCTAGTATTTAGATTTTAAAACTTCTCTAAAAAGACTTTCTGGGTCATTTTAGATTAGATAAGACTCCAAAGCTAATAGGTAAAGCATGCTCTTCTGACTAGGCTAGCTTTCCTTAGGTGAGTACTCAGTGGCCAGCTCACTGTTGCTCCAGATCAAACACGCACATGTTCCAAATATCTCCTGCCCATCACCAGCATCCCTTACTGCAATGGATTCTTATGGGTATTGTTAATTCCACAGTATTCGGTAAATGCAGAAGTTATCCATAGTAAGTCCTGAGAGGTGGAAACCAGACCAATCACTTGAATGAAAATGATACTTCAATTAGAGTTCAGTAGACTTAAGAGAAATGCAAGCTCTTCACTGTGCCCTCAAAGCTTAGAGGATCTGGCTCCATCTACTGTTTTCTCTTTCCTCTCTCTTCCCCAGACTGGCTTTGCACCTGCCACTCTTCTGCCTAAAGCCCTGGCTCTTGAGAAACTGTCCTATTCTCAGTGTCTGTGTTAGTCCTTAGCTCTTCCTTTTGCTCCCAGGGTCCCCTTTGACTACTAACTAGAAAGGAATCTTTTCTGTCTCTGTTCAGCTCTGCCCTCTGCATTAACCAAAACCTTTTGTTGTGTCATGAGCTATGGCTTCTTTCTTTCCTCACTCCTTCTCTCTCTTCCTCTTGCTTATTTCTGTGGTATTTAATTATCTCTTTGCTCAAACAGACAACATCCCCAGAAGCAGGAAATCACCCTCTCTTGTGTGTGTGTGTGTGTGTGTGTGTGTGTGTGTGTGTACATGTGTAGTGGTCATAAGTGTGGGGGCAGTGACAATAGAAACTTCGCTTTCATTCTTCAGAAGCTATCTTCTTTGTTGCTTTGATACAAGGGCTCTTAATGGCCTGGAGTTTGCCTACTAGGTTAGGGTGTGTGGTCACCAATCCCCGGAGACTCTAGGGTTTCCTAGCTGTCTCTGCCTTCTCAGCAATGGATTTACAAGTGTGTGCCTCCATGCCCAGCATTTTCACTTGTGTTCTGGAGTTAGGATTCACATCATGTTTGCATGGCAAGGGTGTTACCAACTGAGCCACCTCCCCAGCTAAGGAAGCCTCAAGAAGACATTTCTTCAGTTTCAGAGCACTTAGAGCATTGTAGATCTTCAGCAGGTATTTGGTGGGACACTAAACGGCTGATGCAAGCAACGAATCAACACAAGAACAGGCAAGGCTGGACAACTGTAAAGAAAACTAACTCATTAAAGTAACTGAGCCTTGATGCACAAGACAGGTGAGCAAAGCAATTGCTCCATTAATGTTAGCACAGTGGTTCTCATCCTTCCTTATGCTGTGACCCTTTAATACAGCTCCTTATGTTGTGGTGATTCCCAAGCATAAAAATATTTTGTTACTACTTCAAAACAGTAATTGTGCTACTTTTGTTCATTGTAATGTAGTATTTAATATGCAAACCCTATGAAAGGGTTGTTTGACCCACAAAGGGTTCATGATCCACAGTTTGGGAACCAGTGCTCTGGCCCCACAGAAATGCCTGGCTCCCTTGGCGTTCTTGTCCATAAGTGTGAAAGGGAAGCCAATGATCCTGTCACCTAGCCACTCAGATGGTCTCTACCTTCCAATTGACCAGACAATTCAGTCAGCTGCTACTCTCTAATATGGAATCAAAACTGATAGAATAAAGCAATCTGCCCCTATTTGAAGGCTCTTTTTGAAAGAGGATATTAGCCCAATTTCTACTGTTTTGAAATAACATGTGTCCATTATCAGATGATTAAAAATAGCAACAATGTTTTCTAAGTTAAGTATTTATAGAGGGTAAGCAGATTAAAATGAACTGTGAGTCTCTGAAAACTTCATTAGCAATGCTAATTTCCAATATGGTCAGATCTTCAGTTCTGATCTTCCAATTGAGCATGGCCTTCAGGCAACTTCAAATGATTATTATTTTTTTCCTCTATGAATAGAAAAGCTTGGCTTTGCTTTGGTGGACTTGCTTCCTTACCTTTAGAGTTTGTTTCAACATCTGGCCTCTCAAAAGGGGTCCTCTTCCAGGGTTGCCTGCTTCAGGGTCAGGCAGTGGGAGGCCTTTCCTTCTAGCTTTCTAAGCATATAACAGAGAGGAAAATTCCTGAGCCAGAAGGATCTCTGTGTAGCAGTGGGGAAAGGAAGCAATCAAAGATAAGACTATCTAGGCCACACTAACAAATGACCAGAACATTAGCTAAGGCTCTACAGACAACTTTGATTGTTTTAAGCTGCAGCTTGAGAGCACTTACAGTCAATCCATTAGTGCATCAACCTTGAAATCTTTAATGATGCCTTCCTTACAGCTCCTGGCATGGATAAAATGTACTTTATTCCAATATGAGTAGATACAGAGAGTTAGGACAGAACTTAACCAGGATATCTCCACCCGCATCCCCGTGCGTGTGTGTGTGTGTGTGTGTGTGTGTGTGTGTGTGTGTACAAGGTTTCATAACATAGACCAGGCTACCTCCAATTCAAGTCAATTCCCATGTCTGAGCCTCCTGAATGCAAGGATTACTGTCATGAGCCACCCCACTTGGCTTTTTGCTTTGCTTGTAGGAGAAATAATGTTTTCTTCATTGTCTTTTTATTTTCAAATACTCAGTGAAATAAATAAAATTAATACGCCATCAATGTTTGTTAGATCTTTGGGTATTCTCTGGAGAGCTCAAGGCTGAATTTAAAAAAATGCCAAAAGGAGGCTGGATGTTGATTGAATAGTGAATCTAGAAACTACTTCCAATATCTGATTTTACATCAGATTCCTGGACATGGCTGTGTCCAAACAGCTTTGCAGCCTGAATGAAGAACTACAGAGAACTACTAATATAATGGGAAAAAAGCTATAATTTTGCATTTTGCTGCCGTGGGTCTCTCAGTAGCAATGATATGAGTCTGCTATTAATTCTTGGGTATTAGCCCAACACTGGTCTCACTGTATTTTATTTGACTACCACTGAGTCATATGGGTTAGAAGCTTTTGGTGCAATTCAATAAATGGTCTAAGTCTACACAGATGCCACTACACTGAGGATTTGAACCTGGGTCTTCAAATTCCGAAGCCAAATGTTCTAAATGTTTAGAAAGAGAGACTCCACACGGTGGTTATTTAGGCATCACCTTTTTGATTATGGATTTTCCCAGTTTGTACTTCCTTGACATCGAAAGTCATGATGCTTTTTTGATGCATAACTTCTGTGGGTTTATATCTGTTTTCCTGGTATCTAAAAGTGGTCCAATGATAAACCACGTCTGTAGAGTCCATCATTCTGCCCTGTTTCATATTATATCACAGCACTCATTCCACATGTAGCAAGTACCAAGTAAGACCTTGCCAACTTATTGAAGAAGAAATAGGAAAGTTGTATCTCCTTGTTTTCTCCATACCATGTATATGTGTAGGTATAGGTGTGTGTGTGTGTGTGTGTGTGTGTGTATGGAGAGAGAGAGAGAGAGAGAGCATTCCACCAGAAATGGAGGACTTAGGAGTTTGGCTGCTCTGACACAGATTTCTCAGTCCCTGTGGAAAGAGAAGATGAACAGTTGTTTCTATGGTTAAGGATTAAGACTTTACATGAGTAAAAAATCCCTGCGGTCTGGGTTTTACAAGAATCACGTTAGTACTGTAATAAGAATGGAAGAAAAAAGCATGAAAGCCATTTTCAATAATTTTGCTGAGTTTATTGAGAAATGAGCATTAAATTAGATCAAGAGCCATGTTCACTGATGTCTTCAGGAAGGGATGTTGTCCTAAGCAAGTGGCTATACTAACAGTGCCCTTTATAAAATTGCATATATTCTGCATATAAATTTATGCATTGGTTGTATATTGGTGTTTTAAAGCATATGTATATTCTGTAATGGTTCAGTGTAGGTAACAGGTGTATTACCTAACATAGTATTTTATTGTGGGAACTCATAATATGCACTGTGTATTTTTCAAGAATTCAACATATTGTTATTAATTGTAATTATCAAGTTGTCCAGTGAGTCTCTTATTTCCCTCTATTCTCCTCAGAGGTAATCATCATGCACTCAAATTCTATGACATCATCATTTTAGATTTCCTATGTGTATGAGGTCATGCGATGTTTGTCTCGTGATACCGATTTATTTCATTTCACCTAATGTCCTTCAAGTCCCTCCTGTCTCTAAGAGTTTCCAAGCTTCATTTTCTTCACCTGTGAATTGGGCCTGGTCACTCTGTTACCAGAATAAATGCAGAGAAATCTGAAGATGATTATGATGGTAGGAGTGAACCACACTCCCTTTCTGCTAACGCTCCAGGCGAGAGAGATTTGAGAATCAAACATTTGCAAAATGGCTTTCTGCCTCTCCTTTCCTTCCAACAAATTAGGTTACGATCCCTCTGTTAAACAGTCATGCCTCCCAAACCCAGACTGCATTCCAGCTTCTAATAAAAGTGGACAAAGCTAGAGAAGATGAAAGTGTGTCCCTCTTCATCTAACTGGTTTTCTTTTTTTTAAAAAAAAAAAGAAGAAGAAAATCTGAGTGCTTTTACAGAGCACAGGGCTCAGTTACAGGCAGCTTGATTCTGACTTCTGTCTGAAAGCATCCCCCTCTTTGCGCTTTCCCACAGCTCCAGTCTTGGGAATGCACCTCATTATGATCCTGTGTGAGCAGTTGGCCAGAGGAGATCTGGGAAAATATTTTAACTTGAGCATTTAATCTAATGTGGGCAATGTGGTCTTTCTTTTGCTGAGTGCTTCTTATAGCAGAGGTGTATTATTATGGTATGGAGGAATCCATTTGGTCAAAAAGAATTTCCACAATTTTATTCACTGAAACCTCCCTCCTGTATGGAAACACTTCCAGTACTTCTGTTCGCATGTTTCTAAGCAGGAGACAATCTACAGCCCTGGCGCTATGTTAGCTGTAACTCCATGACATATCAGCTTACCTGAAAGCATTTTAAGAACTCGAGTTTGCAGCTTGACAGTTACTGTCACTTTCTGTGCTACAGATTTCTTTCCCTAAGCATAACATGAAGCTTATTTTCCTCTAGTAGTTGACTATTTATCATGCAGGACCCTATAGTACTGGTCAAAATGCCATGTGCCTTTGGACAGAAAAAAAACCTCTGCTTTCTTCAGGGTATTTTTAAAATAGAAATGTTTTTACCCCTGTTTTCCTTAAAATGTTAGCTCCTTAGGAGACTATTCCCAAGACTTCAAGTGATGCAAACGCAGGGAGTCGGTGTGAAGAACAGGACACTCAGACATTTGCAGAATGTCACTTATCTCAGCTCCAAGAACAGCATTTTTCCTTTTATTCCTTTCAAAAGTGCAGAAGTGAAAATTCCCTGTGAAGAGTTGTAATGCCACTTGTTCTGACATTAGCTGTAGGACAAGGAGAGTCAGTCTGAGATGCTGCTCAGAAAGAAGAAAATGAAACTGTGTGCTCTTTCTGTTATGATCCCCCAATGTTCCATGATTCGAATCTTGGGTCAGCCTCACATGCTTCCAACCCAGACCTTCTGAATTAGAAACTAGAATGGTGGGTGATGAGAAATCTGAGATTGACCAGTTCCCAATCCCTTCCCCATGGGGTGTTTGACAGGGAATTTTGCACAGAGCTTCAGTCCAAGGATGTCATCGAGGCATCATCAACAAGGCCATTCTAGGTGTCACCCCAGTTGAGTTCCATGGCTGACATTCAGTAAGAAGAGGAATCTCATATAACGAAAGAAGTTGACTGCTGGGACGCATGATCCTTGAAGCATGGTCATTAATCCACATCTCCTCATCCCTCTGGCTTGATAGAAGCCTTCCATTTCAGGGAGCCTGCCCTTGGGCTCTCCTGCCCTTGGGCTCTCGTACATGAGACAGAAGTAATGCAAGTGGCAGAAGTCATTATACTTCTTTTCTGTGCCTTCAGTTCTTCTGTGTCAGTTACTCGTGGTCAACCACAGCATATGCTACTAAATACAGGACTCTACAAATCACTGGGAATTTTGAGTGGCATGCTTTCAGCTTGATGTGATGGAATCCTGCACTGAGCAATCCTCCCTTTTCAGATCCTGTCTCTGCCCAGTGTGTCATTGCTATGCGTGGCATCACTGCTTAGTTACCCAGCAGCTACCTCATGTGCCATGCTGACTTGTAGTTTCACAGTGCTTGCATTTAATTGATCCTTGTGTTAGTGACTGATCCAAAGCACAAGCCATGGTGCAAAAGACATACCAGGGCATGACACATAGAAAGCCAGGTTAGCTTTGGAAGCTTGTGGCAGCAACCATGGCATATACAGGTCTTTCAGTTCATCCATTCAAGCAGTCATTGCTTATCTTTGAACATATCACTCTGAAAGTAGGGCTACTGTATTTAAATACCATTTCTAAGGACCTCAAATGAGATAACTCCCTTAATCTTCTTTAAGATGTAAATGAGTAAATATCAAGCCCCAAGGCAAGGCTGGAGAGATGGTTTAGTATTAAGAGCACTGGCTGCTTTCCCAAAGAGCTGGATATAATTCCGAGCACCACATGGCAGTTCACAATTGGTTCTGGCTCCATTTCCAGGGAATCTAATGCCCTCTTCTGGTCCCAGCAGGTACTGAGCATGCAGGTGGTGGTACGTGAACATACACAGGCAAAATACCCACAGACATAAATAAACTCCTTTTTCAATTTCATAAAAGCCCCAGGAACAATGTAAGTCCTTCTTGAGCCATGTTGTAGTCAGCTGTCTTGCCTCCTCCACCCCTTGGTTTGCATATCAGCTCACCAAGCCTGCTGTCCTGGGTACTATGTACACACACACTTAAGCAAAGCTGCCTGAGGTTGCTCTTCCCACTAACAATAGGAACATTTCTTCCTCCAGAAACAAATAGATAAACATGAGCAGTTAAATTGGAATGTGATTCCATGAAAGGCAGTGGGGACTTGAGGTAGGAAGCTAATAAGGATGCTTTCCTAAGCTTGTGACCAATCTCCCTGCCTGCTCTCCAAAACAGTGAGACAGGCACTTCAGAGGGTCTATGCAGAAAGGGCAGAAAGCTTGAACATTCATCCTCCTCTCCTCCTGCTTCTCTAATGCTCTGGGTGCTCTTCATAGAGACCCTTCTGTGCAGAAGGAGGCTCAAGCTGGAACAATGACTGTTGCCATGCCAGAGCCTGGTGCTGGAGGCAGGGGCTTGTTTCAGTGTCTCCTGATGCCATAGGGCGGTGGGGGTTGGGGAGAGGTGTGAGGGTGGTGCTAGCTCACCAGCTGGGAAGGAAAAGAGAGAAGAAACCATGACCTTCCTTTTGTATTTTATGAAAGTAGCAAGGATGAAGATGTTGATTCTGACTCCACCTCAGAGCTCCTTTTGTCTTTGTTGGTTTTGATCTTAATGGATTTGCTGTCTTATGCCATGGAGCAGGCTTTGCCTCACAGCTATTATCCTCAGCCCTCTGATTACTCTGTTCTTCCAACACAGAGTACTTTTCTTCCTTTTCTCACCCTGCCCAAACTCTGTCCCTCACCTACCCCTTTCTTTCTCCTTTTTTAGTCACCAGGTAAACAGTCACAGCATCCCTTTCAGGGTTTGCCCCTCCCCCTCAGGTAGTCCTGATTTCATTCTGTTTTTGTCAGCTGTTGTCACACTTGTCTTTCTCTTAACCCAACATCTTGCAAGTGGGAGTCCTCAGTGGTGTCTTTTCGCCTGCATGGACCGACTTATTCTGTATAAAGAGATTTCAAGCTTCTTATTAGTTCAACCTGATTAAACCTTTCGCCCTGAGCACAGGAGGGTGGAAAAATAGCTGTTCCCTTTGCACATTTTCAAAATCCTTTTAGTTCATGCAATGGTATGGATTTCAGTGTCTTACTTTCTGCCCTCATCTCATAGCCAAAGCCACATCACTGTCTGATGGAAGCAGGGGCTCAGACGGTTGTATGGGCATCAGGCACTGGTGATGTAGGCTCACCAGGTCAGTGCACCAACATTATCAAAGAGATGAAGAAGTTGAAAAGTGTTATTCTACAGGGCAGGGAGCAAAAGCTGCTCAAATTAATTCTCCACCTTTATAAGTAAATCCTCACTGAATGCCTCACTGAAAAGCCACTTTCCCTGTTAGAGTGCAAGGATTCGGGTTGCAACCCAGCCCGACTGGGTGGGGGAGATAGCGCAGTTGGTAAAATGTTTGCTGGGTATGTTTGTGGACCTGAGCTTGATCTCCAGAACTGCTGTTTTAAAACCTGGGATGTGCCCTAGAATCCCAGCACTGGGGAGTCTGCTGAGCAGTCAGTCTAGCCTACTTGGTGAGTTCCAGGCCAAAGAAAAACACACTCTGAAAAACTAAAGCCAAAACAAAAAGATGATTGATGCCTGATGGTCAACAGCCAATGTTGTTCTTTGACTTCTACACATAGACATGTACAAGTATGTATAAGTGACACACATACATGCACATGCACACACACACACACACACACACACACACACACACACCCTAGCTCACTTGCACACTCTATAAAGAGGGAAGGGGAAAGATATTTGTGAATTGCTTATGTGTATGACATTTTATTTTATTTTGTCATTTATCTTTCTAGCACACAGCAAGACAGAAAGTAACCCCATTTTCCAGGAAAAAAAAATGGGAGGTTAAGCAAAAGTCTAGCTTATAAGCTGATTGAATTAAATTCTGAATTTAGGTGTCTTGAATAGCAAAATGCACCTACGTTCCAAAAGCTTACGTGACACTCCATTCATACATATGGGGTATGTGCATGCACATATATATCTTTCTGAGGTATGCTGCTAAATCCTCCCAGAAACCCAGTTGTTAGCTGGTAGCCATCTTCCACAAAGGACAGCAGAGCTGTCGAGTTGGATCAGAGGACAAGGGAGCACCTGTTGTTCTTCCCAGGGAATGGAGTTTGATTCCCAGCACCTACCTGGTGGCTCACAACCATCTATAATTCCAATCTTAGGGGACCCAATGCTCTCTTTTGGCTTCTGTAGGCACCAAGCATGCACATGGTGCACAAACCTACATGCAGGTGAAGCACTCATTAAATTAAATTAAATTAAAATTTAAAATTTAGAAGGATAGCAGGTCTCCTTCTGCCTTTGTCTTCTGTAGTTGCAAAGTGGATGATCTACATCTCAGTTACAATATTTATCGCACTATTTAACAATTATATACTTATTTATCCTCCAAATATGAATGTTATTGCTAAAGACTAGGTTTCTTCCAGTGTGTGTGTGTTTGTGTGTGTGTGTGTGTGTTTGTGTGTGCATGTGTGTGTCTGTGTGTATATACATGTGTGTGTTTGTGTGTGTCTCTGTGTATATGCATGTGTGTGCATGTGTATGTGTGTATGTATGTATACGTGTATGCATGTGTGTGTGTCTGTGTACACACATGCATATGTGCATGAATAGCTTCAGGGTGAGAGTGAGTGAATGAAAACCTGGAACAAATAAACTCACCTTATGCCTTAAAATAAAATGAAAAGGTAATTCAATGCTTTGAAAAGGCACATGAAAAGAACTTTTAACAATACAAGTTTATAGATTTCAGTAGTTCACCGAGTCCTCAACTGTCTGTACCACCTTCACACTGAGCTGTGTGTCAAGGGTTTGGCTTCTTAATAACCTGGCTTTTGTCTGTCTCCAGATCCAGAACGCAATCAGCCAGAGGACACTCAGCAAACCTTTCATGTTTACTAATGGTTATGGCCCTGACTCAGATTAGAGAACCTTGGTCTTTACTCAGAATGTGATTATTCTTCCTTTACAAATAACTCCAATAAGGTCGCTTTCTCTACGTAGATTGAAAAGTAGAAGAAACAAAGCTAAATGGCACAGACTGCCAGAGACAGGCACACACAGTGCTCTGTGGAAGCAGGTTGGAGCAAGAGAACAATAAGAGGGGACATGGAGGAGAGTGGAAAGCACACAGCAATCTGGCAGGATTTTATGGGAAAGAAGGAAGCCCTGTTGCACACGCTCTGAGGATAGTGCTGCATTGCAGCAAAGAATATATAACTGTAAATAACAACAGCAGCAAACTCTTGAAATGTTTTCTCTCAATTATTTTAAAGCACAAGCCATGAGCAACTTATCAAGAATAATTCTGTTTAAAACCATTACAGCTCTTAAAGAACAGCAAAAACCAGAAGTTTTAGAGTTTAAATGGACAGAATTTGTGCTATCAGAAATCATGATTATTGTGAAAGAATTGCTCCCTAAAACTTGCTGAGATTGCTGGAGTTTTATAGCCATAGACGTGCCAGCCTTGGTAATGTGCAGCATACATAGTAGGGCTCAAAATAACCAATAACATTCGTGATCCAAGGTGGTTATGTCTCACATTGAAGACCTACTTAACGTTGGTAAGTGAACTCCCACCCTGATGCACACACCACAGGTAAGAAGGTCTGTTGTGCCTAAAAAGGAAGCCATCAGAGAACTAAAACAAAATCATGACAGGGATGCTGACGTGTAGCGCTCCATAGATGATGGCTTCTGGTGGAGGTGCAGGTGGAGAAGGAGTCATTTTTCTTAGGCAGCAGGCCACTGGGACTTTGACCATTCCCCAGTGAGTATATGAGCAACACAAAATGGACTTGGTGTTAGGTTTTGCTTCTGTTGTTGTTGGGGATGACACAAGGGCAGGGAGGTCAGACAGACATGGAAGGATTGGAAGATGACTGTGATTGGGGTATAAAAGGCAAAATTCTCAAAGAATCAATACAAATATTATTTTGGAAAAATTAAAGTCTACGATACACCAATCATTGATACAATCCTTTCTAGATTGAAAAACAACATTTTGAATAATCCCAGGATGGTGCATCTTATTGGTCTTGGTTCTCATTCATTGATTACCTGGCCAACAGTACACTAGCCACTTACACAAAGTAATAAGCACTTAAACTGGAAGAAGACCCAGGGCCCTGACTTGTCAACACATCAGTTCTCTATGCTCTTTATGTCTTCCAATTCTTGCTCATGTGGGCAGTGTAGTGTCTGAGAACATGTCCCCAGTATTTGTTTTCTGAGTCCACGCTACTCCATATTACCAGATGGCTTCTCTTGGGTGATAAACAGAGCTGGTTTACCATTCTTTGGATCTGGCGTGACCATACACATTCATATGGACAATGGGACATAGTAGATACGAGGTTGTGTCTGTTCTGAACTTATATTTCATATGAATGTAAAGTTTCTACTCTTTTTCTTACAGTCTTACTAAGCCATGTGGTGAACACTAGCCTGCTGCGATAGTTGATCTTGTCACCCTCACCATTCCAGAAAGCATTCACCCAATCACTAGATATGCCAATGAGACCATCCTAGACTAGGTATTATCTGGCTACCCAACAGCTGACTGTACATATAGAAACCCTGGTGATCAGGGAACCACATTTTATCCTGTGACTCATAAAGCTGTTGCTCACTTAATGCCTAGTGCTTTAAGCACTGTTTCTGTGGCTTGTTATGAAACACTACTTGATGCAATATGCAGGTATAGACTTGACCCAGTCAAAATCGTGTTATAAGTCATGCTTATAATAACTGGCTAAGGTACCATACACCCTATACACAATAATTTATTTAAATTTTCCCTGCATTGCTATATATTTAAAATTGTCTCATTACCTAAGGCATGAAATGATACAGTGTACTCACAACATGTTTGTTAACATTCTATCTAAACTCCATCCCACAGTTACCTGGCAACAGCCAGGTATGCTCCTCCCCACAGTTTCCTGGCAACAACCAGGTGGGCCTGGCCCACTATAAAAAGGGGCTGCTTTCCCCTCCTCTCTCTCTTCTCTCTTCTCTCTTATTCCTCTCTCTTGCATCTCTTATCCCTTACCTCTCCCCCTTCCTCCCCCCCCCCCACGTGGTCATGGCCGGCCTCTCTACTTCTATACTCTCTACTCTTTTACTTCTCTCTCCCTCTCTCTGCTTTTCTCTGCCTCTACTACCCTCTTAACTCCCCTCCCCATGCTCTGAATAAACTCTATTTCTATACTATACCTTCAGAGTGTGGCTGATCCCTCAGGGGGAAGGGATGCCTGGGTTTGGGCCTGCTGAGGCCCACCCTTCCCCCATACCTCCCTATACCTCCATAAAATATATCTCTTTATATTTTTATAAACACATCAATGTTACCATTCTTCTAACAATGGTTTCAAGTCCAAAATTGTCTAATGAAGAACTTTGTGAAGTTTTGGCCTATTTATCCTCAATGAATCATAGTTTTCTTATATAGGAAAAATGAATTCCAGGATTATCTGGAATGCTGAAGGTAATGGCTGATGATCCAGTATCAGACCACAGTGGAATTCAGAAGATATAATTTTTGAGAAGAGCAATTTGTTTAATTCTCAAGTATGAATTTTTGCTTTGCAGATGAGGTAACACACACACACACACACACACACACACACACACACACACACACCCCTACTGCTGATATTCCAAGAATATGCCGTGTAGTCAATAAGAGCTGGTAGAGAACTTCTTAATGAATAAGCAGACAATAATAGATCTGGGGGGAAAATAGCTTGAGGTAACAGACTTACTCAGCTTCCATTTCTCTGAAAAAGCCATTGCTCTACAAAAGCAGATTTTTGCAGTACCTTAGAAATTAGAATTCATCACTCCACTGGTCACCAAACACCAGTGCACAGAGAGATCACAGAGGGCTGCTGGAGAATCAGCTAATGACCTCAGTTAATATGCAAATGTTCAAAGCACCTATCCGTGGATTCTGATTCTGCATTTCTAGCATTGAGCCCAAGAATATGTGTGTCCCAAGATTCTCTCAGAGGGTTGGTCAGCATTGACCAATTTAAGGGATCATTGCCTAATTGTTTGTCAGGTAGGATGTCAAGACCAAAAAGGGTTAAATTTGCAGGACAGATTTCCTGAAGAAGTCAGCCAAGGGTGAATTAAGACAAGAACCAGTTCTTCAATGTTGGCTTGCAAGTGGTTAATTCTCAAGGGCAGGAATCAGTTGAGACCTTTGTTCTCATCCTGTGTCCCAAGGCCAGCCTCTACTACACTCTAGTCAATATGCACTTTTTATGCTAGAGAAATTGTTAATGTGAGCTCATCTTTTATTCTTCACTGACAGCACATTCTCTGACTATAACCAAAGTAACTGATTCCAGACAAGTCGAAACATACCAACAAATCGTTCATCTTGTACGTCAATAAACAGCCTAGTGTTAGCCTTCAATTGCAGCAGTAAATAAAATCAAGACAAAAGATTCCCTTGAAGTTTATTGTTTCCTTGAGGCTCTGTAGCATATTTTCTTTTCTTTTTTTCTTTCTTTTTTTGATAAAGAATGTACTCTCTCTATATTTCATCGTTTTTAACAAGCATCATGAAACTGTTTTGTCTTCCAAGTTCAAGGTTTGAAAGGAAATTGTTTTGACCTATGCTTTCTTCAAGAAATGCCAAGGTAGAGATGGATTTTGCCCAGCAAATACATTTATCTTGGTGAAACTTGAAACTTGATAGCCGAAGAGTGGTTTAAGACTTATTTGAAATTAGTGTTGAAGTTAAATTCAAGCCATGCCTAAAGCATGGTAAATTCCTCATTCAGAAGGAAATAAAAGTTCCATCAATCACCTTGTAGTCTTAGGCCCATACGCCTCAGCAACGGTTGTGGTACTGGAAATAAGGGTTAGAATCTTCATGTGTAGTATACAAGGGTCTGAATACTTCCCTGAAGACAAACAGTTGACCTTGCAAACAGGCTCAGCATTCCTAAGCCTCAACACCTCCTTTACCCATACAGATAATTACAGCCTTACATTCTTTCATTCTCCTTAAAATAAGAAGTTTATTCAACGAAATAGATGCATAAAAATAACATTTACTGAATCCCTCCACTCAGTTGTCTTTTTTACCGTTTGGTCTTTCAGTCAAATTTCCACACAAATGAATATTGCCTCTTTTTCCCCAAAATGTAGATTAGATATAAATAGGGCTGGCTTGGTTAAGGTTTCTATTGCTGTGATAGAACACTATGACCAAAAACAAACTTGGGAAGGAAAAGGTTTATTTCAGCTTCCAGCTCTCAGCTCACACTCCATCACAGAGGGACGTCGGGGTAGTAGGAACTGAAGCAGAGGTCACAGGGGAGTGCTGCTCATTGGCTTGTTCCTTATGGCTTGCTCAGCCTACCATACCTGCTCAGGCAGGACCACCTACCTGCCCAGGGGTGGCACTGGTAACAGTGGACTGGGCCCTCCAACATCAAAGTCAACCAGAAAAGTGCAATACAAACTTGCCAAAAGGTCAGTCTGACAGAGGCATTTTCTCAGTGGAGAGTCATTCTTTCCAAAGGATGCTAACTTATGTCCATGGCTTGCTCCTGCCTTTCCTTCCTGTCAATGTCAAAACATTTCTGTATTCGGTGAGCAACTCTAAGAAAGAGGGTTTTCATGATTGTGTAATATTTCACTTTAGAGTTAAATTAAAGAGGTATAGGAAGAACCATCTTTTCTTCTTGCTTCCACTGACGATGGATCTAATGTGACTATGCTTAGTCATGCACATTAAGAGAAGGAACCAGCTATGTTAAACACTGTGTGCCTGGCATTTTGCTCTCTTGTCCTCAGTTTTGTTCCCCCCCCCCTTTTTTTTGGTTGAGGCAGAATGACACTGCTTTTCTTCTCATTGGCTAGAGTAGAAGTATCACAAGATCTGGGCCTGGACTTTATAAAGTGAGACAGAAAAGTCTGCCTCAGAACAAGCCCAAAGTACTTATTGATAGTACCCTACCCTCAAGCCTGCTTCCCATTAACAAAAGAACTGTGAACCTGCACATTTAATGTCAGCAGGATCACTACAAATCTATACTGAAGCACCAATATATCTATGTAAGGTGACTCAAGAATGTTTGGTAGTTGTTATTGGTCTTCCATTAATGGAATAATGATACAATAATTCTAATACAATGCAGCAATGATTGTTGGAGTCTACAAGATGTTCTAAGCCTTCTAGGCATCCCCACTTAAACTTTCATGTTCAAAGGGAACTAAAAGGTAGAACCAGTCACACCTTTGGTCAGAGCATCAAGGCGACATTTTCCTGTCTCTAAAACAGTGCTTCTCATGGGCAGTTGGCTCAAAGGATCATTTTCTAAAATAAGACAAATAGTCCACAGGTACATGCATGCATGCATGCACACAAATATGCAAGCCCATGAGATTTAACCTTACCTCAAAGAAAATGGCTAGCATCCAAAACATTAAAGTTATTGGACATTAGTGAGGGTGTGAAGAAAGTGGACCTGTGGGGAGACTGTGGTGTGAATGTAACTTGATGCAGCTATTATGGAATGCAGTGTGGGATTGCTTCCAAAAAGAGAAAACAACATCATCATCAACAACAACAACAACAGAAATCGAGGGCTTCAGAGATGGCTTAGTGCTTGAAAGCACTTATTGCTTTCTTTTGGACCTGGGTTTAGTTCCCAGTATGCAAACAGCAGCTCATGACAACCTGGAAACTCCATTTCCAGAGAATCTGAGAGCCTCTCTGGCCTTCAAGGGCACTAGAATGGATGTGGTGTATGAACACAAACGCATACACACAATCTAGTTGAAAAAAAAGGTTATGGATTTCTGAGCTGGGCTTATGAGAACTATTTTTTACATTCCTGCTCCTGAGTATCCATCCAAAGGAGATAAAAGTAGAACATGAAGGAAGCAACTGCTCAGTGTAGACCCGCTCACAGCAGGATCTACTCCCCAGTCAAGCAGTGCAAGTCTCCAGTCTCTGCTGAGGAATGAGTAAAGAACACATACACATAAGCACAATGGAACACTAACCAACCATGACAAGTGGAATCTTCTTGCTTGTTGATGTGAACCAAACTAGAGATCATGATGCTAAGTGAAAGAAAGCATCACAGAAAAGCAGCTACTGTATGGGCTCAGCTATGGACAATCTAATGGAAGACTAAAACAGAAACAATATACCTTGCCCATCAAGGATTCTGTTTGCAGTTAAGACAGTTAACGTAAGTCTCTGTTTGTCCTAAAGTAAGTCCTGTTAAGTCCTTGTAAAGTACAGTTTCTATTTGTAATTAATAATATGTTTCTGTTTTCTAGAACTGATGTAAACTGCTTGCAACCCACTCACATGATGCGTATCTTTACTCTTGTTTCTTTCTTTTCATGGTATCCTTCTAGAAATGTGTAACAGCCAACGTTTTTTGCTCCTGTGAACATTTTATCTCTCCTATAAAAAGGACTTTAGGAGACCACAGGGAACTCTCTCAAATTCCAGCATGGTTAGACATTGTTAGTCAGGGGTGCACCCTAAAATACAGCTTTAATTGGGTAGTCATGAATTTGGTCTTTCCTCCTTGCAATTCTGTTTTAACACTGATAACAGAGTTGATTTTATAGAAATTGAGAGGATGGTGTTCAACAGAGACTGGTGAGAATCCTGGGAGAAAAGGTTGGTCACATGCTAGCTACAGTTAGGAGCGAATACCTCAGCATACTGCAGCACGTGGGAATGAACTTGAGAAAGAGATATTGGATATTATAAAAAAGCAAGAGGGAAGTTTTTGCCATAAAAAAGAAAATGAGCAACAACATGGCTCAGGGGGCAAAACCATTTGATGCACATGCTTCTTCCGTCCCTCTCTCAAACTGTGCTTTGATCTGTACAAAAGTACTGTGATGTATGTTACCCACACTCACACCCACACAGTACACACACACACACACAAAATACTAATGAATACAACTACTTTACATAGTTAATATTTGAGGAGATGAATTGTTGAACGGGGTTGAATACTAAAAGTGTATCCATGTGTTGAAACACTACATGGTATCCAGTTAATACGTGTACTTTTATGGGCTTTTGTGTATCTTTATAAAATAAGTAATAGGCACACTGTTCCTCTGTGTGATATCTGTCAGCTTGTTTTTTTGGAGTTATAGGTGATGTTTTCAAAATTAACTTTCATATAACTTTAGACTTTCAGAAATCTGGAGGATACTTCAATTTATTCCATTGCTATTCATACTGCTGTGGCACACCTGCCACGCCTAGTGAGCAGTATTGGTTTATGCTCAACTACAGATCATTATTCATTCAGTTCATTTTTTAACCTATTGTCCTGTTCTAGCTTTGTGCCTATGATGCCACACCACATTGAAAATGTGTTCCTTCAGCCACTTCAGAATCTAGCTCGTTATCATTTGTTTATTTGTAGATGACTCTGACATTCTGAAGAAAATGGGTCAAATACTGTATAGAATGTCCCTGAGTTTGAATTCTTGATGTGTTTTTCTCAGGGCATGGAAGAGGTTGTAAGCTATAATTCTAAAATAATAATAATAATAATAATAGTAGTAGTAGTAGTAGTAGTAGTAGTAGTAGTAGTAGTAGTAGTAGTAGTAGTAGTGAACACTCAATCCTCAGGATATCCAGGATAGAATAAGAAGACACTTTCACCTTTTAAAAGAGGAAGGAATCTTATGTAAATAGCAGTGAAGGACCATGATAACCCGACTTTAAGTCTTTGCATGACTTGGCCCCAGGTACAGTAAACAGTGTACTAAGGTAATCTTCTAGCTTCTGGCCTTCTGGTGAGCATACTCTGTTGACTGTGAGTGTGGATGAGGAATCAAAAACGGTAGCCCAGGATACCAGTGACTATGCGACACACAATATGTAACAAAGTCTCTTATAACTGCCTGTCAACTAATTAAAAAGAGAGCTAACTAAATCGACTTAATCTAATCATGTTAGCTCTTTTCAAAAATTAAAGATTAGATAAAGAAGCCACAACAATTTTTGAAAGAGAAGAGAGCCTGACTCTACCTGGGAGCTCTTTTCTGCCATGTCTGAGAGTTCTGGGATGCAAGCCTGCAGGAGCTCAGAGTTAGCCCAAAACTACAAGAACTGCAATTCTGCTAACGAGTAAAGTATCCAAAGCCTCTCATGGGATTTGCACTGGAGAGCCCTGCACCCCAGGCCCTGTGAGAGATGAGAGCATGCTGGGAAGCCTCTGAGCATCTAGTTATTTATCATGCAGCAACTGACAACCACACCCGGCAACAATGAGTCTATTCCTCTCACCTAACTTCTCTGAATTTTCTCAATGTTTTTTCATACATGAGATGATGAATTATGAATCTTCTGTCTGGATCTTCTCATTTACCATGATGAATCGGAGGTTATGCTGTCATGCTGTTATATATATGTGCTTAGTCTTTGCTAATTCAAACACAAATGACCTGTATTTTGTACATTCAACTGTCAATGGACTTTAACTCTCTAGTGTTTAGCAATTACAAGTAAAATACAAGTCTTTGTCTAGATGTATTTTTTTATTTCTCTTATTTTAATTCAAATGGTCTAAACTATCTGTTTAATTAATTATGTTTTCATTTCTTATTGCCTGTAAATTTCCTCTTGCTAATTTATGCTCACTTGCTTTTTCAATTATTCATGTTTTCTCTTACTAATTTATTGAGTTATAGACATATTCTGAACACAAGTCTGTGACTTCTGTTATACGCATCTAAAGTGTCTTTTAAAAGACATAAAGTTGACTATTCTTATTATGGTATCTTTGGCCATACAAAATTTAAATGCTAAGAGAGATAAATTTGTATTTTTTGAAGTGCATTTGTTCAGCAGATTTTTAAGATTTCCCTCCCAGACTGAAATGATATAATTTGGTCACTTGTGAAATAACAGTTTCAGAGTTTTATTTTCTACATTTTGGTTTTCAACATCTTGCTGTCTAAGACAGCAAGACTATCATTATTCTTTCTTTGTGTATTTGTGTGCATAGATGTGTATGCAGGTGACAGGTGTCTCGCCCTTACATGTCCATGTGGATATCATAGGTCAATGTTGGGGGTTTCCCATGTGCTCACCCATACATGCCCATGTGGTGATCACAGGTCAATGTTGGGGCTTTCCCATTATTGTGCTTTACCTTATCTTTAAGACAAGACCTTTCACTGAACCTGGAAATCATTGTCTGGGTGAGACTAGATGGCCAATGAACCCCCGAGATTCATTTGTCTCTACAGATGCAAATTGCTGTGCCCAAAAATTTATGTGAGGATAGAGGAGCTGAACTCAGGTCTTCATGGTATAGAAAGCTCTCTTTCTCACTGAGACATTCCCTGGGGCCCTATGGCTATTTTCCCTAGGAATCCAGTTTACATATTAAAGTTCATTATTTCTCCATTGATTTTTTAATATTGTATATAATAACTCCAGCACAGAAAAAGATCTAGATCCAGCCTGTACTGTACTCTGATGCAATTGTATGCTGGTTGCTGACGGTCCAGTACTGTATTGTAATAAAGTGACTTCACGTTGCGATTCCATTACATTTTCTCCTCTCCTGTCTTCTCCTTCAGCATCATCTGTTCTTTCTTGAACGTTGCTCCTTTAGATAAAATTGGGAAGATACTTATCAGAATATCTGAAAATTGTTGGTCATTTTATTAGAATTATATTGAATTTTTATGTGAACTGGGGTAAAGTTTGCATTCTTACAGAATTTATCAGTAAAAACGTATATGTTAAGATTTTTCTTGTTTTCTTCATGAAGCTCCAATATTTACTTCCTTTCTTACATAACAACCTTGCAATCCTTTGTGAGACTTACTCTTCCACAGATATGACCTTAAGTTTTATATAAGCTGCCACAGTTATTTCTCTCTGAAGTTATAATGTGAAGAAACTGGAATTTTGCTAAATTTTCTTCGTTTCAACAAAGAAAACAAATATACTACTAACATTGGTTATGAGCTGATGTTCAAAGTGTTACTCTTCTGTTAAACATTGAGAAAGAGAAGAGCATTTTGTGACTCCTCACATGACAGCTTCAGGAAAAAATTGCCTTCTCCAGACTGTATTCCAAATCTTGGAATTTTGCAGCTTTTCTGACTCTACCACCCCAGGGGCTGATACTCAATTAAAAATTGATGAATTTAAAAATGTGGGGGGACTAAGTTTTTCAGATCTACCAATTTCACACACACACACACACACACACACACACACACACACACACACATATCTATGTGTGCATGTAAAATATATATTATATTTTCTGGAGGTCCAAATTTCATTAAATTTCCTAGTCATTAGTATTGTCAAAAATCTTTGTTATTGTTGCTGTTAGTTTAACATTATTTAGGCCCAAATAAGAGCACAAGATATTCTAGGAGGGGTAGACAATCTGGTATTCTTTAGGAAGTGCCATCACTTGTGTGTGCAGCTCAGTGTCTCAACTTCACTATAGTTGGGTGGAGGCGGTCTCACCTTGTATAAGACATATTGTCAATGTAAGTGTCTGATACTACAGAAACTGCTTTCTAAAGGATATCCAAAGATTTTTTTCTATGTGGAATTTTACATAGGTATGTGGAGATATGCATGTGTGTTCAGGTGTCCACAGAAACCAGGGGTTACTAATTCCCATGGAGATGAAGTTGTGGTTATAAACAATCTGATATGGGGGCTGGGAACTGAACTATTCCTGAGCTATCTCCCTAGCTAAAATATGTTGATACTGACTAACATTACTTCAGTTTTGATGATAATAGAAATTTTAGGGAACCAACAAGCCCAGATTCACATGGTGACCAGGAAGCAATGCCCGATGAGAACTCAGCTAGGCTTGTCCACTCCTTACAGATTTACAGCAATTTCAGCTGTCTGCATAACTAGCAGAGCCTTCAAGACTTCACCAAGAATGTCTCAAAGACTCATTAGCCAGACAACGATATGTTGAGTTATTGATCCTTTGGGGCTGAAAGTGCCCGTGGAAGAACTCTAGACAAAGCCCAGAGAACATGCATGTATGTAAATTTGCACTCTGAGAGGAAACCAAGATGCAATAAAAACTATTATGGCTATTAAACAAACTAGTTTATTAGTTGTTAGTTATCTGGGGGCTAGAAGATGAACAGTTGGGACCTGATTTCCCACACTGGTGAGTACAAGAACACTGTTACACCATAGACATTTTCATAGGTGTTCTTGGTGTGGTCATATAGATTGCTGCATACAAGCACACTCATATAAATAGGGTGAAATGCAATACAATGCCAACCTCTTTACAACAAGCAGCCATGTGAATAACATTCAGTGAGTCAACAGGAAAGGCTTTCAGTACACTAAGTGTCTCTGAACCCCATCATTCGACTTTACAGCACTTATGAGTTAGGAGTGAGGAAGGACCAGGTGGCCTTATGTGGATTTCTATTGCTTTTAGAGAGCTTGCAGTGTGGCTTTGTGAATTAGACAACTTTAAAGGGCTTTAATGACCCCAAGGTTTCATTTTACAACTGTTGTCACATGACTGGTCAAAGATCATCAGAAACTGAATTTTCATTTGACAGAATTTAAAGTGGTACAAACCAATCATACTATAGTTTTGTGTTTTTTTTGTTTTGTTTTTTGTTTTTTGTTTTTTTTACAATGAAAGAAGTTTGATTCATTCCTTTAAGCAGTTTCAGTGCCTCTTAAAGGACCCACTTCTTCCCAAAGCTGTTATACTGGGGACACAAACATCAATCTGAGCTTCATACTGGATATTGAACATTGAGCTTCATATAAATTCATACTGGAGACATGTTATATTCAACTGAAACCTTCTGTCATACCTTTTTCTTTTCATTATTAAAATCAATTTTCCTTTTGAAAAGTCTTCATTCCTTAAGAACATCACCTAGATATAAGGCTTATTATTACAATTACAGTTCTTTACAGTAAGAAAGACCACAAACTCCAATATTTCCATTTAGAAAGCTAGCACATGTGATCAAATCAGGCACACTGGTTGTTTGAGAACTTTATTTTTACTGGAACAGTGTAATCCCAGTTTATGTCTCATCCTCAGATGTCCTTGAGCTACCATGGTTATCCTGCATAGCTGTGACAATAACTCTATGTCCCACAAAATCTGAGGTGACTCGATTTAGTCGTTTTGGGTTACTACAACAGAACACATGATGCCTGATAGTTTATTTTTAAGAAAGAAGTCTTTCTGGCTCACACTTCTGGAGGCTGGAAGTCCAAGATCATGTGGCAGCATCTGGTCAGGGCACAGAAGGAAAATCTAGGGCAAGCAACCATGAAAGAAGCAAAGAGGGAGGCAGCCGAACTTTATAGGAATTTTGTCTGGTAGGATCTAACCCAATTCAGAAAGAACAGCATTCATTCCTTTGAACAGATTCATCACCTCTTAAAAGACCCAGCACTTCTCAAATGGTTACACTGGGGGCCCAAACATCAATATGAGCTTCATAGAAGACAAGCTACATTGAAACCGTAATAGATTTGCCACTGGCCCCTAACAGAACAGATATGTATGTGCCTGGCTCCATCCACTTCTTTTCTTTCCTTTTTTGAAAATCAGCTCTCCTGGCTAGTTTTTATTGACAAATTGACACAACCCAGAGTCACCTGGGAAGAGGAACCTTCAAATGAAAAATTGCATGGATCGGATTGACATGTGGCCATAGCTGAGAAGAAAGATTGTCTTGACTGAGAGAGCCCACCCAATGTAGACTGCACCATCCTTAGGCAGCTTGGTCAGGACTGTGTAAGGAAGCTAGCTGGGTAAGCCAGAAGGCAGGAGGGTGAGCAGTGTTCCACCATGACTCCCACCTCCAGGTTCCTGTCCTAACTGCCCTTAATGTTAGATTGTGATTTTTGAATGTAAGTCAAATAAACCCTTTCTTTTGCAAGTTGCTTTTTCTCAGAATTGCACCCCTCCTAACCCTTTCCCCCCCTAATTCTCCCCCCCCCAACCCTTGCCCCAGCCCGGTAATAAAAGTAAACCAGAATAACAACCATTCAATGAAGTTTTGGGTTTTTGGTTTGGTTTGGTTTTTAAACAAAGCAATTTACTTCTCTGGGACACAATCTAGCTTTATTCTTTAGTTTGCTAATTTTCAATATAGGCATTAAACCAATGAATCAGACTCTGATTTATAGCATCTGCTTATTTCCATGGTGTAAATGCCACAGCAAATCTTAAGCTATGAACATGCATTTGCTAACCAGCATTTAATGCAGAAGATTATTTGATGGGCTCTAATAAATGAACTATCAAATGGCATTATCTGATTATCAACTTAAGCATAAAGTATAACAGGGTAATTGGTTATTGAACTTTCCAGCTCTGCACTTCAAAAAGGGTGACTACATCAGTGATTGGAATTTGGATTTTGAGTGATTCTTTTCAGATTTTTCGTTAAAGATACCCAAAACTCCAGCAGAAATATGTAAGAAAAACCTGAATCTGAGCCCATTCACAGCATGTTTTCAGGATACCAGGTGATAAGGCTTGCAACTAACTTGTTCCTATCAGTTGAATTCCCAGTCTCCAGCTTGTGGTACTATTTTGTGGACAGTTGTATCTTTAGTAGGTAAGGCCTGACTGGAAGAAATAAGCTACAACACAGGCTTGTGGATGGTAATCATTCTGTGTATTCTGATTCCACTGTTAAGGTGTAGGTAACTGTTGAGTGTCTAGCCAGCCATTTCGTACTATTACTAATGTTAGGTGGAAATGTTCTCATGTGCTGACACTAGAAAGCTTTCTTATGCTCTAGCTGATTGCAAATTGTGTAACTTCTGTGCTTTGGTATTCTTGGAAACCAATCACAATGTAAATCAGTTAGAACTGCCTTGTATAGTTAGCCACAATAAGTTTGGACCTGGACCAACCACCAAGCTGCACTAGCATGAGCTTATATGGCATTTGCCTTTATAAGCTGCTCCTGGGATGGATCCCAACATGAGAGACACCTGCACCAGTGTAAGAAGCCATTTGGAATAAAATTTCCATTCTGAGCAAGGGTCAAATAAGTTTAGGTCTTCAAGACCTCCCTGGGAATTGATATCCTACTTGGTACAGAGTCATGTATGTGGGCAACTGACATCCTGTTTGGCAAGTTAAGGCATGAATGTTAGGCAAGTCCCCCCACCATAGATGACTAACCCAACCAATGAGAACAAGATAAATGTACAGCAAATACATGCTCCTAAGGAAGTACCTTATCCCCAAATATTGATTTGTGGAATAACTTGGCAAAGATTTTTGGGGATTTCAGGCTTAAAAGCTCTGTAGGATTTTAGCTGAGAGGTTGCAGTTTAGCTTGTGTGTAGGGACTGCATCCATGATCAATGAGTCTTGGGGTGTGTATTCAATAAACTAGTCCTGTTTGGCTGAGATTGGTGTTTGAGTGCTTTGTGCAGCAATTCCTAGACCCCAACATCTACCAGCACACAAAGTACCCAGTGCTCCCAGTGCCATAGAAAGAGAGTCAGATCCCCATTCTCCACTATGAGGAACTAAAATTCCTCTGGAACTATAAGCTGTAGCAAACCTCCCTTATGTAGTGTCTGGGAGGTAGCTGGGTCAAAGTGAAACAAGCAGTAACTAATATACTTCAGATAGAGTTACTCAGATAAAGGTTCAAAGTGTTATAGCATTGTTGACACCAATTTCTCTGACTGCATCTGCCATCACTGCCCATCCTCAACACCCTTGCTTCAACCTATTTAATGCTGGAAACTCTTAAAACCAAGAACTCTTCCATCATGCTTAATCTTGGAATTACTGTCTCCCTTCCCAGAACACCATTCATCCCTGTATCCCATCCCTAAAAGTTACCCTTAAAAGGTGCCTTTAAAAATATTTACTACGCATCTCCATCTTCTCTATCTACACTTCAGAAAGATTGTGTGCTGACTTGTATATTTCTTTAGGTCAGTGTCCCCTTTTTGGCTGCATGCTCAGTGCAAGATATGTGTTTGCTAAAACTGCATCAATAAATGTGAGAATATGTTAAACTTATGTTTATCAGGATAGACTAGCCAGATTCTAGCTTCAACTGCCTTTTAAGATCAAATACAAAGATATTCCCAATGTTACTAGAGTTGCCATGGATAAAGCTTGAGATTTGGCAACCCTAACAAGTAAGATTCAGCCACCAATCCTCAATAGTCCAATTAAACAAACAAGCAAAAAATAGTAAAAAATAGAAAAAAGATTGTCCAAGGCAGTAACTGAGAGATAGTGACACAAAATATATCTTTGGAGTTCTGACATGAAATTTAGATTGAAATGTAGAGTAAGAGGTATACATAGCTAACAATTCTAGTAAAGATGTGGACCTGTCCATCACCATCACCTAGCTCCAGTTTCTTCTACAAAACAAACTAATAAGTTATCAGAAGTGTAGGAAATGTTTTTTTTTTCCAAGAGAAAAGCTACCTTTCTACCTGACATCAAACATCTCAACCTTTTTCTTTCTCCAAACATTAGATTTCTGGAGAAATTCCAATTTCCTGAAGTCTACTGTTTCCATTTCTGATGGTCAAAGGGAGGGCACAAGTGTCTCCTTAAGACCTCTCCAGTCCTGCCAGTATCATTATGGCAGTATAAGACTCTGTAGACTCTAACGTGTAGAGTTCTCAACCCTCAGAGTCAACTTTCTACCTATTGGTGTCTCTTAAATAGTTCAGATGCTCCATTTGTATGGTGGATCATTATTCTCAGACATTATTCTCAGGCTTTTCTGGCCAATCTGATGCTCCTTCAGTGGTGAGCATGTAAATTGTCCAAGTCTGAACATTTAGACTCAAATTCCATATTTGACTCATCATGAAGGTCCCCTGGTTTTCATCCTAAATACCTTTTCTTCTGTTCTCCCCCACTTTCTTCCAGTGTTCCAGCCTGATGTTGCAACCCACGCTTGTCTCAGCTATTGCTGTACCCTCCGAATTCACTTTCTCATGAATTCTACCCTCCCATGCCACCCACTGTACCCACTCTTGCCAGCAGGGAATTTCAGAATACCTAACAATGTGAACACATAGCTTAAAACTCTTTAATAACCTTCTATCAATTTTAGGGAGAAGAGGGGGAAACACTTATTGAGCCCTCTGCCTGCTCTTTCCTGACCATGCAGGTTCACGGTCCCATTCCATAGTTATGTTTACTCTTTACTTCGATCTCTTTTGCTTTTAGATCTCCAAATGTGCTTTCAGGGACTTTGGACATGCTGCTTAGACCTCTTAGAATATTATCTGATCTCTTTTCCTGCTTTTATGTATCCTTCATATTATTACATCAGCAAGGTGTCTGTGACTTCTCATACTTTGTCAGGTTCAATGATTCTGTCTGACTTTCTTTTATCATGCCATTCCTGTACTCATGTATCTGCTAGTGTGGTCCCTTCATTATGATCAGATGCCCCATTACATAAAACCATTAGCAGCTTAAGTCAAGCCTGTTCCTGTCTTACCCATCATGATCTCTTCTTTAGCTATCACAGGACCAGGCTTGCTGGACGTGCTCTGTATACATGTTCTGAATGACTGAAGTAACAGAAGAGGACAGAAGCATCTGCCCAACCAAGTTTGCTCCACGAGGATGCAAGATCACTCTCTTTGCAAGCTTTTCCCCTTCTGATCTCCAGTTTCGCAGACTGAAATTCCTCACCCACCCACTCAGCTTTAGATTAGCCATTTCTGTTCTCTTTCCCACGATCTGACTTGAATATGACTCAGCTTCCACAGTGCATCACTTAAGGTAACTCTTATTGAAGAAGCAGGAACTGCCTGTGGTCGATTAAGCAGAAAACAAGTTCATTAATGAATACATGTAGCTGGTAGATATCAGAGGTTCAGAGAACTGGGATCAATGCCAGATTTCTAGGAGTAGTGCTCCAAATTATGTTCCAAAGTAACTCTAATGAGATGAACAATTCTGCCCCCTCTCTTGGTACTATCAAACAAGCTCCTTTACTTTAATTCCTATGTTGCAGGGGCACTCTGCCATCTTGTCCTTCCTCATAGTCTTTGTATCTCCTTACCATTCCTTACCAGCTAAAAAAGTTGGCATTCTAACAGGAAGTCTAGTTGAATCGAATCTAGTTGATGGCAGATGCTCACAGGCATGGGTCTTAGCTGGAAAGTAAATCTTTAGGCTCCCACCTTGATTACCTGTCAAGTAGAAAGACACTGCAAATATAATAATAGGATGTTTAAAAGACAGTAGCCATAAAATATGGCCATTACCTACTGTATAAATCATGGCCAGACTTTCAGTGTCCTACCCAGCCTGTCTTTGATGGTGGTTGCTCATAATGTTTTAATCAACAGTATATAAGGCGGTTGGCCTACTCTCTGCCACCTGACATAATGCAGACCTAAAGCTTTGATTACTTTAGGGACAAATTGCTAAGTACCTTGAAATCTCTGTTTGTGAAGACAGAAGAAAAAACTTTCCAGTGCAAAACTCTAGAGCCAAGTGTTCTGTGACACCATCATTTAATTAATTGTATAGCTTTTCTGGATAAGTGGTTAGAAGCAACAAAGTAAAGTATCATGATTTCTCTTGCAGTATCTAATCTATTCTTGGCACACATGAGATAATTGATAATTATCTATTGAATAAATAAATGGATAAATAATTGCCTGATTGAGTGATTTCTGTTATTAATTAATAATGGAACAAGATTCATCTGTATTAATAAACACCTTGCAAAAATTCAGTAGTTTGAAATAACAATTTCCTTTTTTATATGTTGCTGCATGTTCACCAAAGGATAAATGAAGTCCTCTTCCATGCCACATCTTCTGTGGTGCTGGCAAGTAGATTTTTCACTGCCCTGTAGACCATCATTGGAACACAGCAGAAAAGAAAGCTTCATAAAGTGCTCATTGGCTCTTAGACCATCCACACAGTTGTGGCAATGATGCTTTCATTGAATATTGTACTTACCAAGACAAATTGTAAACACACACCCAAGTCTAAGGAATAGCAGAGATGATAGGTCTGACTGTTCTGAATCTGTTTCTTCATCATCAAAATAAGAGGAGTATGTACCCTGGCAGGTACATGCCAAAGAGGGATATAGCTGCATCACATGGCAATCCTAGATGAAGCTTTTTGATGTATGTCAACTATTGTTTCCACAGTGAATGCCACAGTTTACATTCCCACCAGCAGTACTAAATGATGCCCTTTCTCTCACATGTTTACTGACATTTATTGTCATTGGTTTTCTTGATAACAATGCTAAGTGAGATGAGAAATCAAATCCGTTTCAATTTATATTTCTCTGATGGCTATGGATGTTGAATACTTTTTCAGATATTTATTGGCCACTTGTGTATCTTCCCTTGAGAATTGTTGACACAAGTCATAGTCAATTTATTGATTGGAAAATTTTCTTTTTGCGTTTACTTTTACTTTTTGGAGTAAAAGTAAATAGAGTTTAGACTCTAGAAAATAATACCCTGTCAGATGTATAGTTGGTAAAGTCTTGATTTCACTCTGTCTCTTGATTCTATTGATGATTTTGCTCATTGTACAAAAGCTTTTTGATCCCATGCAATCCTGTTTAGCTATTTTAAGAATTATTTCCCAATTCTATTGAAGTCCGTTTTAGATAGTTGCTGCCTGTGCTGCACCTTGAAGTGATTTATCTATTTTCATCTATCAATTTTGGGTTTCAGGTTATAAATTAATGTTTTTGATTTATTCAAATGATTTTTGTACAGAGTGAGAGACACTGAGCTAATTTCATTTTCTAACATAGCACCATTGATTGACGAGAATTTAAAAATAAACATATTTTTGACACTTTTGTCAATGATTGGGTGGTTAAAGCTAGGTGAAATTTATTTATAGGTCCTCTGTTCTATTCTGTTTTTTTATATGTGTGTTCTTTTCCTGTCAGTACCTTTATGTGTTTGTCACTATGGTTCCTAGTACAGTTTGAGACCCAGTAGTGTAATGTCTCTAACATTGCTCTTTCTACTGAGAATTTGTCATTCTGGCTTCCACATGAATGATATAATTTTTTCTAATTATTTGAATAATGTCATTTGAATTCTGGTACATATTGCATTTAATTAACTTGTAGATTACTTTTGGTAATAAGAAGTCACTTTCACATTAACTGCCAATCAAGGTGCGCGGGTGATCTTTCCATGTTCTAGTGTCATTTTAATTTTTCTTTTAACTGCAGAATCAGACCATCAGTTTCAAGAAAATTTTACCACCATGGTCTTTATGTTAAATCTCCCTGGGTATAAAAAAGATGAGCTTAAGGATTAATGTGAACAATAAGTCATAAGCAAGAGCCAACCTGTTAAGATGTGAAAAAAGTCAGAGTGAATGGCAGTAATATACCTGATATGATTTAAGAATCAGCCTTTCTGCATTTATTTCTATCTTTGATTACAACCCTTCTTCCTGTCATTCAGAGATACCTCATTGTCTCAAGGAAGGCTGCTGTACTTAGAGCAGACACATAAAGAACAAGATATTGATGCTCAGTTTTTATGAATTCTAAACTAACTTCTTAAGGCCCATAGCAGAAACAGCAGTTTTGAACACCACAGCTTTTGATATATAAGGGATTCTTTATCTTGAGAAAAGAAAGGGGTTCTGAGAAACAGCATGAAGACCATGAAAAATGTGAGGTAAATAGATTAGGTTTATGCTTTGAGCACATGAGAGTAAGAAGAAAGCTACAGATAGAGCAGTCTTTGTGGAAGGTAAGTTAAAGGTCACACAAGAGGCAAGGGGGTAGGAAGACTAAGGATACCGGTGAAAGCTGGTGGGCTCAGTCACTAAGGGAAGGACAGAGGGCAGTCAGCAAGGACACTGGGAGGATGCTCTGAGAACAGATGGTAGGTAATTTTTGGTGTCAACAAGACTGGTTTAAGGAATATCCAGATAGCTGAAAAAGCATCTTTCATGCATATCTGAGGATGTTTTTAGAATGGACTGCCATTTTATTCAGTGGGCTGAATAAAGAAATGACCTCACCTAGTGTAGGCAGGCTCTATGCAATTAGAACAATAGAACAAAAAAATCAGAGAAGATGAAAATTTGTTCTCTCCCTCTCTTAGGTTGATTAGACAACACTCTTCTGTTCTTAGACATCACAACTCTAAGTGTTCTCACTTTCGATGCAGAATTTGCATTTGCAACCTCCTAGGTTCTGAAGTCTCAGCCTTGGGCTGACAGATGCCTCTGGATTTCTTGGCTCTTCATCTAGCAGATCACTTGTCCACATACTGGTTGGAATTCTTAGTGTTAATAATCTTATGATATGGACCCCATAAAAAATATATATATCATCTGTTATCCATCTATGATGCTAAACATAATCATATATAATTAATCTATCTTAAACTGTTAAGCAAAATTTCCCTAAAACAATAAGGCTAGAGTAATTATTTTAGACTTTTTCAACCAAGAAGCAAAATTGAAGACAGAAAATAATTGTCTGATTTTTTTCTGTCTTTTCTTTCTTTCTTTCTTTCTTTCTTTCTTTCTTTTTTTTTTTTTTTTGATACTTTATTTACATTTCAAATGTTTTCCCCTTTCCAGGTCTCCTCTTTGGAAAACCCCTATTCCATCCTCCCTCCACGTCTCTATAATGGTATTCCCCCCCACCCCCCCCACTCCTGTCTTCCCTCCCTGGCATTCCCCTATACTGGGGCATCTAACACCCTCAGGCCCAAGGGCCTCTCCTCCCACTGATGGCCAACAAGGCCCTCCTCTGCCATATATGTGGCCAGCACCATGGATGCCTCCATGTATATTCTTTGGTTGGTGGTCCAGTCTCCAGGAGCACTGGCGAGTCTGGCCAGTTGACATGCTGCTCCCTCCATGGGGCTGCAAACTCCCTCAGCTCCTTCAGTCCCTTCTCTCCAGCTCCGCCATCTGGGACCCCACACTCAGTCCAACGGTTGCTGTAAATTGAATCTTGGGTATTCCGAACTTTTGGGTTAATATTCACTTATCAGTGAGTAAATATTGTGTTTGTTCTTTTGTGACTGAGTTACCTCACTTAGGATGATATTTTCAAGTTCCATCCATTTGCCTGCAAATTTCATGAAGTCATTGTTTTTAATAGCTGAGTAGTATTCCATTGTGTAAATGTACCAGATGCTGGCGAGGATGTGGAGAAAGAGGAATACTCCTCCATTGCTGGTGGAATTGCAAGCTGGTACAACCATTCTGGAAATCAGTTTGGCAGACCGTCAAAAAATTGGACATAGTACTACCTGAGGACCCAGCTATATTGCTCCTGGGCATATACCCAGAAGATGCTGCAACATGTAATAGGGACACACGCTCCACTATGTTCATAGCAGCCATATTTATAATAGCCAGAAGCTGGAAACAACCCAGATGTCCCTCAACAGAGGAATGGATACAGAAAATGTGGTACATTTTTTCGGTTTTTTTTTTTTTATTAATTATGACTTTATTAGAAATATATGGTACCTTTGCATATTGTCTAACAAAATTGGCTTGCCTTACTGGATCTACATTTTAATTGTCTTTATTTAATTAAAACTTATTTCATGTCCATTGGTGCTTTGCCTGAATGTGTATCTGTGTTGATGGTGTCAGATCTCCTGATACTGGAGTTGTTGTGTGGGTGCTAGGAATTAAACTCACATGCTCTGGAAGAGTAGCCAGTGCTTTTAACCACTAATCCATCTCTCCAGTCTCAAAAGAATGGTTTTTGCATGGTGTGTGTGTGTGTGTGTGTGTGTGTGTGTGTGTGTGTGTTTCTTTTCCTTGAGGAAAGATACCATTTAGGAAGTTACATTAAATTACCACAGAAGAGATTTTGTTTGTAGATCAGTAATTCAGATTATTAAGAATAAACTAAGACTTATTAGGCACTTACTACAAATGAAGCTCTATTATAAACTTCAAATAGAGTCTTTTACAATACCATCATCTCCATTTTGTAAAAGAGAAAACTGAAATCATGAGAAGTAAAAGACAAATAGAACACATGTGACCTGAGCCCAGTCTGAACTCAGTACCACAGTTGGTCAGTGCACCACATGGCTACAGTGCACAGCCATGTTTTATAGGTATCATCAGTGTACCGCATGACCCCGAGTGCACAGTTGTATCTTGATCAAAACTCATTCTATCATCCACATCTTCAAGTATCTTAGCATTTGTTACACATTGGGGATAAAGAAGTCAACTGGAGACCACACTGCCATATTCTTGTTTATGCTGTAATGGCTCACTAATGCCTCTGCCTTAAACAGTGCAGGTGTTTTCTCCATGGTAAGCCAAGATGCAGTGGAAATAACTGTACAAACTTTAACATTGAGTATGTGCATGACCTTAAGGAAGTAAATCATTTAAATGTCGTGTGTTTCAGATATTTTGAGTCCTTCAGCTCTCCAACTTGACTAGGCAGACCATGAACCCATCAAATCATATACTCCAAGAAGGTTCAAAAACAAACTAGCATGCTTCCTTATCTCAGTCATTCTATGCAGGCCAAACTGGTGACAAGCCAAAGGATGCTAAACCACGTTCATCGGCAATAGAAATATTTAGACTGGAACTTATGCTCCAGTTCTGATTTGTAGGCAGAACATACTCCTACTATCAGGGAATGGGGCAACAACATGAAGAAGTAGAAGGAAGAGGTGCCCCTTGTTATTTATTTATTTAGTATTTACTATTTTAGAAAGTATCATTTATTAAAAATAAATTGTAAAAAATTATAATATAATTTCATGCAGTTCCGTATATTTTCCTGAATGTATGTGTGCATGCAATATCTGCCTCTTTGCTTGTAGAGTTCAGGAGAGAGGATTGGATCCCTCAGAACTGAAATTTAAAACCTATTGTGTAGAGTGCTATGAAGTTGCTCAGAATTGAACTACATTTTAAAGGACTTTACAGAATCCAAAATGCAAACAAAATGTTCAAATGTAGGGATGGTGACAGATCCTTTATCTGCTTCCCAGGTCTTAGATAATATCAGAAAATTCACAGAGAGAGACCTTACAAATGTGAACAATATAGTAAGTCACTCTTTACATTGTTTATGAAAGAACAGCAATGTTTAACTTCTGACACATCTCTACAGCACTAGGTACAGCTAAAAAGAGAATTCTAACAGAGAAATATCTAACGACCAAGAAGCACTTAAAGAAGTGTTCAACGTCATTAGTCATCAGAGAAACTCAAATCAAGAAGACTCACCTTACACTCATCAGAATGTTAAGTTCAAAAACTCAAGTGACAGCAGATGCCCACAGGAATGTGGAGCAAGGGGAACACTCCTTCAATGCTGGTGAGAATGAAAACTTGTACAACCACTCTGGAAATAAATCTGGCAGTTTCTCAGAAAACTGAGAATAGTCCTACCTCAAGACCTAGCTGTACCACTCCTGGGCACATACCTAAAATATACTCCACCATACCACAAGGACATTTGCACAACTGTGTTCATAGCAGCTTTATTTATAATAGCCAGAAACTGGAAACAACCCAGATGTTCCTCAACAGAGGAATGGATACAGAAAATGCGGTTCATTTACACAATGGAGTACTATTCAGCCATTAAAAACAAGGACATCTTGAAGTTTTCAGACAGATGAATGGAACTAGAAAATAACATCCTAAGTGTGGTAACCCTGATCCAAAAGTACATGCATTGTTTGTACTCATTTATAAGTAGATTTTAGCCACAAAATACAGAATATATGCACTGTTTGTAAGAGTTCCCAGCCACAAATTCCACACTCAATAATTCTACTCTCTTCTTTCTCATGAAAATCCTTGTTTCTTTCTGTCTGCCTTCCTTCTCTCTTAGAGAGGCAACAGCTCTAGAAAGAGAAGCAGAACAGAAGAAAGGAAGAGAGGGGAGAAGAAAAAATGAAAAACTGGAGAAAAGAAAGAAAGGAAGAATGGGAGGGAGGATGAGGGCAAGAGAAGAAAGGAAAGAGAAGAATGAGGAGAGCCAGGCTAGGCTGTGTCCTGGCCTGTGGATGAGGTTGCACATTATCAATCTTGAGTGCCCAATTCATAAGACAGAGACGCACTACATAGGGTCACTGGAGGTTTAGACCTACTTACCACCCGCATTTAGCACTGCAACAGTTTCAAATACAGCATCTAGCACAGTACCCGGAGCAAAGTAGATGAGCCACACCTGACTTCATTATTTGATGCCTTTCTGCATTTTTTTCTTACCTCAAACTATAAACTCCACAGTCAAGGAAACAATCTCACTAAAAGGACAGTGGTGCTGACACGTACATGGGGCATTCTGGTTTAAAAATAAAGAGCTACCGTCTTCACCCACGCACCTACAGACTCAGGGATCAGACTAATCTCTTTACTCTATAACATTAATTTCCACCCAGAATTTGAGTTCTGGCATCACATGGACAGACCCTGTCTCCAAGCTCTGCCCACTTCTGGTAACAAGATCCTGGACAAGAAGCTAATGTGTTTGGTTCTGTTTGTTCTTTAGAGGGCAGAGGATGAAAATGAATAAATATCCAATTTACAGTGTTGTCAAGATTAATGACAAGTGCTGATCAAGTGTCCATCAGAGAGTAAATGCCCAGTCAAGGCTATTACTTTGATTCTATTACTATTTTGTTGTTCTTGGAAGTAGTACAAACTGCAATTTTCCCCAGTAATAGTCCTTCAAGCAACACAAAACGAGTTTTGTGGAGTCTACCCATTAATGTTCTCTTTGTATCTACGTGCACCTTCCTATCTATTCAGAGTTTTGCAACAGTTGCCTGAGTGCTCCCCTTGATGCCAGCCAAGCCTCTGATTCCATGGCAGCCAGAAGGATCTTTCTCAAGGGTTAAACTAATAACTTCACCTTCTTGCTTTACCACCTTTGCTTACCTTTTATTACTATTAAGATTAAGATTTCTTCTTCAGGCTGAGGAGATAGTTCAACTGTAGAGTGCTTATTTACTGTGCATGAAGCCCTAGATTCGCATAGCCTGGTATGTTGACACACACCTGTAATTCAAGCTGGCACATACCTATAACCACAATTGGCATACACTTGTAACTCCAGGACTTGGAAAGTGAAGGCAAGAAGAATCAGAACCTTAAAGCCACTCGAGACAACATGGCGAATTCAATGCCAATGTACAAATAAGCAAATCTTTTCTTTCAATGACGTTGCTGCTCCTTGTTGCCCTGTTGGCTTCTGTGCTGTGAGTCTGCTCTGCACTCTTGCCTTTACTGCTACACCCACCAGTCTATGGAGGGCCTATTCTGAGAGGTTTACGTAAGCTTTTTCAAAGTTTCACATCTATCATCCTATAGACCACTCACCCATATTTTACCACCTCCTGTGGAATGCTAAAGACCCATCCCATAGATGGCTGAGGACCGGAGCCAAACTCTCATTCAATTTATCTTAGGCATGCAGACTATTGTTTGTAGCTGGGAAAGTGTGGGATAGAGATTAAGGGTGGGACTATAGTGACTGAGTCTGGCAGTCTCTAGTAATGATGGAAACACCCACTGTTTCTTAGGAATGTCATCAAACAATGGTGTGGATGGCTGTTCCCACCCCTTCCTCATAGTGGTGACAAAAGAGAGGTTGGAAACATCTGCAGAATAAATAACCACATAACGGACTGCTGTTCAGCTGCACAGGTGGCTTGTCATTTCCAAATGCAATGACAAGGGGCAGTGTCCTCCCTCCTGTGGACATTTAAACTCCAGCAGGTGAGAATATGATAATCTCTCTTTACACCTGAGATTCATATAAAATGTGTTAAATACATGAAGGAGACTATTTTTAAAAGTCAAATGACAGCAATTTTATGAAAATAAAGAGTTCCTTCAATTAAAAGAACAAATAGCTAAATTTTATTCAGTTCAATTTGGAATATTAGCAGAAAATAAAGCAGTTTAATTAAAATGTCTTATGACATATAGATTATTGGCAAAGATTTAAAAAGCACATAATTAAAATACTGGTAAAATGGTGGTTTTATAAGAATTTCTGTCAGGCTCAGGTTATAGGGAAATTATGAAACACATGTTACCAGTGAAACATGGAGTTAAAGCTGTTTTTTCTGTCCCCGTAACTTTCATGATTTTCTTCAGTATGCTCTATATGGTTCATGGAAGAATATCATCACTGTTCCAGTCTTTGGTTAAGAATGTATTTCACTATAATTCTATTCACTGTAATTTCCTTAGAAACAAGCTGCTCTCTTTTTCTTTTAAAAACTATTAAAATGTCATTCACATCACGTTCTGGATGCAGATCCAGCTATTCCCAATAGCTATTCAAAACACATAATCACCATAATTACTGTTGACATCTAATTAACATTCAGCTTCCTTTCTGCAGCATCTACAGCTGGACAAACCATCTATTACAGGATAAAAACTAATGCTCTGTTGCCTTTTCCGAAAAAAAGAAAGAAAGAAAGAAAGAAAGAAAGAAAGAAAGAAAGAAAGAAGGAAAGGGTCCTAAACACCTGGGCTCTGGTTTTGTTCTCCCTGCAAATGATGGTTGGGGACATTCGAGCTACATCATTACCTGTCTAAATATTGTTATCTGGTACACTGAACCTTATCAGAAAAAAGCAGTTCCATGCTATGGGTTCCAGGGATGGTGATGCTCATGCCTGCTGTTGGGGCTGTGGTTGACCAGGCTGACTCCTAGTCTCCAGCAGTGTGTTATTGCTTGAGGACGGCCTTGGGTTGATTCTTCACAGCTGTCTAACTGCATCTATTACTGCATTTGCTCAAGCTGCAAAATGCCTCCAGACTCATTCCTGCTTTCCATACTGGGTCATCTTTGAAGCATCCCTGCAGGGTGGAATGTTACAATCTCAGGAAAAACCTTTTATACAACGCTAGTGATTGAGACATTTCCTCCTGCTTGTGCAAGAGTGGCTAAGATAGCATGGGTAAGACCAACAGCTTTCCAGTTGTATTTCACATCCACTCTACAAGAGGGAGTGCACATCTGGTACTGTAAGCCAGGACATGAACTTGGGGCTGGAGAGATCATAGGACCCAATGGGGGAGTAGATTCTATTGTTTAACTAGATAGATGAGATGTGCTTGTCAAACTGCCTTCATTTATAGATAACTGTTGTCAGTCACCACTCTTAACCACTGGTAAAGATCCTCAGAGCAATTGACTACTGATGTGACCTGTGGACTAATTTATAGCCATAGGTGAATAGCTATAGTTCACCCTTCCGAAAATCAGGCAGCATTGCATAAGAGAGAGTGAAAAGAATGTAAGAGCCAGGGAAAGTGTGGAATGTTGTGTAAATTTCCTCCCTGATGAAAACATTCTGTCCTTCAAGGAAGCTCCTTAATTAGAACAGTAAACAAATCAAAATAGCTTCAGGAAGTCCCTGAAACTGACCAGGTTCACTAGGCTTCTCCCTCCCCAAGTAAACAATAGACTGCTGAGAGTCACTCTCTAAGCCAAACTTCCAGGAAAAGGGTTAGATCACAATGAGTAATTTGGAAAGAACACTCTCCATCTATTGAACTGCCTCCAGGCTGTGCAGAGTGTTTCAGGATCCCAGCATATGTGAGCTGTCACCCTTGCTGGTGGGCTTTGGCGATACAGCTGTCATTGAATTATTTCTACTTCTGTAAATAACCCCTCACCCATACTCCTATATGTAACCCCAATAAAACTCATTCGTTTAGCAAGTTGGACTTTGGTGGTATCCATACTTTGGTCTGTTGTGGGCTTCCTGTCTGGGGTTACTCAGCATGTGTGAAGCATCTCCCCAAGAAAAAATTTGCTGCATAACAGGAGTCTCCTCCATTAGGTCTATTTACAAACAGTCCATCCCTTCTTATTATTAAGCTTTTGGCATAAAGAGGAGTGATACAGATACAATAGCAACAAATGGCAGAGATTCTAGAATCTTTCACAGTTCATATAATCATGGATCCCAGGTTAAATACGGCAGACTTAAATTTGAAATGGAAACAAAAATCCGTGTTCAATTTCTTCTTTTTTCTTTTATTAAATTTGTTCTTTCAATTTTTATCCTCTGGATTATCATCTAAATCAGTGATTTTTCAATGGGCAGATATTTCTGTGGAGAAGTGATCTAGTTGTCTACAGGGTTAGAATGCTGCCAGACTCCTACAGTGTACAGAGCCTACACTGTGCAGTTACCTAATCCCAATATCAGCGCCTCCTAATGTAGACCGCAGTCTTCAAGTCTCTCTGTGCTGCTTCTGAATTTTCTTTAACTTCTGAGACAGAAGGTTTCCTTCTAGGCAATCTTACTTTTCATTCAGTAGTTTGTACATACAAAGTTAAGGGTAACCATTGGGGCTTCTTTGTCTTCAGAAAGCAGTATACCGTGTGAATCACCAGACTCATCATGGGGGGAGAGAGAGGATGCCACTATTTTCTCTGTCTCTCTTTGTCTCCCAGGACTCATCCTGATCTACTACTGACAGATTGATGGCAGTTATTTGGATACCTTTTTGACTCCCATAGTTCAAGGCCACCTACGTAAATGCTGGCACAATATTGTATGGCATCCCTGTAGTGTGAAATAGCTAGCTACATCTGTTGATCTGATGTCAACCTCATCCCAGTCTGTTTTCCAGTCTGGGCTAGATACACAGCTTTCCTAGAAATGTAGTTAATTTTCTTACAAATATGGCAGAGATCACCTGAATAAGCCAACGTGTCGTTAATGATGCTTTCCCTGTACATGCCTGCTCTTTGTCCCTAGGGTGGCTCACTTCATAGGGAGATAGAGAGACCTGAACATGTAGTCCATGATTGGAGTGGCACTTTCTAGTCTCATCTTGACAGGGTTCTACTTGGAAGCAAACACAGTGACTGTCACCATTTGTACTGGCTAGTTTGGTGTGTCAACATGACACAAACTGGAATTATCACAGAGAAAGGAGCTTCAGTTGAGAAAATGCCTCTATGAGATCCAGGTGTAAGGCATTTTCTCAATTAGTGATCAAAGGCAGAGGGTCTCTTGTGGTTGGTACCATCTATGAGCTGGTAGTCTTGGGTTCTATAAGAAAGCAGACTGAGCAAGCCAGGAGAAGCAAGCCAGTAAGAAACATCCCTCCATGGCCTCTGCATCAGCTCCTGCTTCCTGACCTGCTTGAGTTCCAGTCCTGACTTCCTTTAGTGATGACCAGCAATGTGGAAGAGTAAGTTGAACAAACCCTTTCCTCCCCAACTTGCTTCTTGGTTATGATGCTTGTGCAGGAATAGAAACCCTGACTAAGACACCGTTGTTTTCCAAGTTCTAATTGACAGTGGCTACTGCCTATCTTAGCTGATGGCTCTCCTCAAGCACAGATTTGATTCCTGGCCAATCTGTGGAATGCACACACAGCAGCAAATCCAATTATTGCTTCCAGTACTTGCTTTTCCTTTTTACTTGTAGTTCTCATAGATTTTGCTATAATACCTTTGTGAGTATACCAACTCCACCCCTTTCCCTGCCTTATAGGTCAAAGCACTGTAGGTTTTATCGTCCCCCAGCCATTAAACTGGGGCCTCTTCTCAGTGAAAATCCTCATGAAATCCTTTCTGTACTATCACTGGTTCTTTTCGTGTGTGTGCAAGTGTGTGTGTGCATATGTTTGCACATACATCCATATGTATGGAGGCTAATAGTCACCTTCTGGTGATATTTTTGAGGAGCTGTTCATTTGTCTTTTTGAGACAAGTTCTCTCAATAGCCTGGAGCCTGCAAAATAGGCTAGTTCAGTAAGTCCTGATCTGCCTGCTCCTGCTTTTCCTGTGCATGGATGATAAGCACAGGCCACCACACCCAACTTTTTACATGGGTGATGGGAACTGAACTCAAATCCTCATGCTTGCCCTGCAAGCACTTCACTGACTGCACTACCTCCTCTGCTTAAATATACCTTGCTTCTGCTATTCAATGCCTCACTGCCAATTTTGCATTCCTTTTGGATAGTGTTAAAGTATCTTCCATCACGTGTATCTGTTATATATGTGTCATTCTGTCATTCTATAGCTCTTACATACACTGGAAATTAATTAGCTAACTACCTAATCAATCAAGACTGTCATGTTTTTCCTTCCTATACCATTTTTTATAATGTTTTTTGCATCCTTATTTTATTTGGAGATTTATTTATTTTATTACCTCTTCATAGAATGGTTCAGGATGAGTTCATCAAATATACCAGCCTATCTTGGTTTTCAGTAATATCTAAGTAATTTTGACAACTCCTGAATGATCCCTTCTGATTTCATCCCTCTTAAGCATGAAATATATATTGAATGGCTCTAGGTGGCAGGCATGACTTTCTACATTATTGTGAAATAGGTACTGTGCATGGTACCTTAGCCTCTCTCAAGAAACCGATTCCTGTGGACAAGGCCTGGTGCTATGTAGTAAAGACAGTTGTCTAGCTCCACAGGGCAGGCTATGTAATGAGAGAAGCATTGTACCAACTCATGGACCTAACTTGTCATCCAGGGAGTAGATCGAAGTGAATGCCAGTCCTTCAGGTGACTACAAATAGCAGACATCTTGACTCTGGTGTCATTGCTGAGTTATTTTATACACTCTCAGCTAAACTGCTTTGAGACTTCTCACCTAATGGTGCTATGGAGCAATAAATACATGAATACACGTTTTAGTAAAGCGACAGAACACAGGCTGTAGAAAGTGGCTGTCAGTCAGTGAGTGTTATGCGGGGCCCACATTCATACTTCTTATTTTCATGTGAGTGTTAGCATGTCTTTGCTTTCACATGTATGAGTCAGCAGGGATGGCTCTGTTGGTCTTAGCTAAGTTTGTTCATTCCTCTGTAGAAATAGGTTCACCTTTGCAGCTTTCATCCCTGTGACCTTTGTTTCCACTGAACAGCATGCTGCCTTAGACAATTTCATTATTATGGAGCTGGCATAAGCACAAGAGAATCTGCAAAAGCTGAGGATGTCTTTTAAGACTCCTACAGGAATTGACTTTTTTCTGCATTTTTAACCTCATTCAATCATCAAAAGCAAGCTTCACAGTTCAATGTAAAGTTGAGGCTGGGGAATGACTTTAATAGGAACGACTCCCAGTTGTGTAGCCTAGACTGCACCTAGGATTCTGCGGCTGAGGCAGGAAACACTGGCATGACCATCCATCCACCATCACAAGCCAGATGCCTGTCACCCATTGCAACAGTCAAAATCTGTTCTGATTCCAAAGTTTATGTTGAAACCTAATCCCCAACTTGATCACACAGAGTTTTCAAGAGAGCTCTCATAAAGTGGAGCTAGAGAGCTGACTTCTCTCACCCTGTGAGAGAGTAGCAAAAAGGCACATAGAAGAAGGAATCCTCACCAGACAACAAACTTGCCAGCCCCTTGATCCCTTGATAATGTATCCTTCAGAACCGTAAAAACGAATGCCACTGTCTATAAGCTGCTTAGCCTGAGGTATTTTGTTAGCACAGTGCTAGAGAGAAAAAGAGCTAATCTGATGGTCTCTTCCAGGGGTATAACTCTTACATGGTTCAAAGTCCAGCACTTTGTAGATCACATGTACTAGTCATGAGTCCTGATGAAATGTGCCCTACTATGACAGAAGTGATGGGTGCTTGCTTTTCAGGTAAGAATTTTCTTGGTTTCTACGCCAGTGTCTCCATCCTTCCTGTGAGTTGTTCTGTGAGCCCTAAGTGCCTTCCTAACAACTGCCTTTGTCCTAAGTCAGATGGAGTCGGTTCCACAGCTTGTTCCTATAATGCTAACAAACGTACCTTGCCTCGATAACCCTGAGTTGGCTATGAGGCGGCTGTCACACACTTTCCAGTTCAGTGTTGGCACATTCCTTCGAACATCCCTTGGGGCACATGGGACCGACTGCTTCATTATTTAGCTACTTAAATCTCAACATATTCCTAAAAAGTCTTTAAAGTGGCAGGTTCGAACACAGTTCTCCATGCATGTTTGTTAGCCCAGAGTGAGGAGGGCATAACTGGGGCCTAGCTGCTGTAATTTTGTTATGGGAGCCCCGGACTCCATTTGTGTTTTCAAATGTAAAAATGAAAGCTTTCTTAAGGCGTGGCTGCTCAGACACTTCTTTCATGCCCTGTCAAGGCAACTAGTTTTTATTTTCTGATTTGGAGACCTTCCTGTTTGGAGAGTTCTTTCCCTCCAGAAGGCTGAGGAGAACAATCAGCAGTGGTGAGCCATGTTTTCCAAAGGCAAACTATCGGCACTACACAGACTTCTGTATTCCGTTTGCCTCTGCAAAAACTCTGTCTCCTTCACACAGCATCTATCTTAGAACAGAGACTGGCTCTACCCTCCTCTACACACCTCTAAAGAGATAGAGCTCCATCTTTTACTGCATCCCAAGGATGTTTCATACCTCCTCCATGATTTCTTTGTTCAAGTTACTTCAATGCACATCTCAATGCCACATTTTAGTCTCTCAAGTAAAATTTTTGGGACTCAGAAATAAAGGATGCCGCTCTATCTTTGATGTTGTTTTAGGGGCTATCATCCCTACTTTGAGGAAGCTATTGTCTTCTCTGTTCAGTTAAAGACAGGTTTTTATATGGAAGATGTCTGATGTACTCAAAGCTATACAGCAGGTGAAGGTCAGCACATACCGAAAGCCATGCCTGTGTAATTCTAAAGTATCCCTTCACAGATACCACAGTCAGTGGCCTACCTTTGGCCTAGCCTCTTATATCACAGGGCTTGAGAACCTGCAAGACCCATCAATGAACCTCTGAAGCTCTGAAACTAAATGTTCTTTGACTTCTTCCAAAATGCTGTAAAATCTTCCAGAAAAAGGAGAAGGAAGGAGGGACTAGGAAGAAACAGCATACAAAAGAATAAGCGACAGAGACTCTGTCCATGTAGAACTCTGGGTCCTTTTGTTCTGTTTTAAAAGAGAAGTTTGTATTCTGTTTTATGTAATAGAGCTCAGACTTATGTTTTTAAAGAGTTACCTTGCATTTAAAAGGTGCTGATTTAAATCAAGACTCATTTAATAGATTCATGATTGGGGAGAGACGTTAGGTGGTGCCTCTTGGTCTCAGAAAATAACAATGCCACCCTGTCCCCCTATGTTCCAGTGGCCACTTCACCATCTTTTCTTTCTTGAGAACTTCTAGGAGTAGTCCTTAACCCCGTTGCTGTATCATAACATCAACATCCCTAAGCATTTAGGCTTTCTCTTGATTCTACTTAATCCTCAAGAAGCTTGAAGCTACAGACAGGAGTTCTTGTGGGAAATATAGCAAAATAAAATACAGGTCTAAAACATTTAAATTGCACTATTTTCTCCTTTGTTAGATTTAGAGTATTGACAGTCTCTGATTTGGAGGGAGACTCTGATTCTCCATAGCACATCTTCTCAAACTAAATACCTGACAGCCAGGAGACATGCCCAAGACTGTTCTTGACATGAAGAAAAAAGGTATACTGTCAGTGTGAGAACTGAAGGCACTGGCTGAGAAGGATGCAAGGTCTGACCTGATAGTTGCCTCTCACAGAGATACCACTTGGATGTCTTGGGAGGGAGTGATTGTAAACACCTCCCACTAGACACAGGATATTGACTTGCCCTCCAGTTGGCTTTATAATTCTCTTTGTGGTGTCTCACTTCTCAGAAGCTTGTTTTGTCAGGAAGGGAGTTCTCTAAGTTTCATTTTTAGGCTAGTAGCTTTCCCAAGAAGCACGATCTTGAGCAGCCTTGTGATCTGGATGAATCACTGATGTGAAGGTAATTAGAGAAGCTTCATATGAGGGCTCACCAACTCTAGCATTAATTAACCGTCGTCGGGCTGAGTGCATGCAAGGCCTATCTGCACTCCCTGTGAAATTACTCACAGAGGTGGGGATGAAGAAAAGGCTGCTCCTGTCTGCTCAGTCTGGCCACATGTGTGTGGTTATGATCAGGTCACTGTGATGTGACAGCCAAAGTGGTTCCACCCCTCAATGTTTAACCTGTCCTCATTTGATGCTCAGATAGAGAAATTGAGGCAAGGGGAGACTGAGGAAACCGGAGAAGTGGGCTGCAAACAGATCTTCTGTACTGCTGGGGTTCTGATAATTGAAGCAGTAAAAGAGAAGGAATAAGCAGATGCAAATTTACTAAGAATAAAACAGTTAAAGCCCCACGGTGGTTTTGCCTGTATCACACAAGGAAACAAAACGAACAAGAAGCAAAGTACAACACTTGGTACAGTCATATGACTCGCCTGCACTCGCTGAAGGAAATGCTACTGTACACAGAACACAACGCACCTGTGTGTGCTACTTATTTCACAGTATCAGGTAATGCTATTATCTCTTATTGTCTATCATCACTAGTTTTTCTGATGTTTTGCATGGGAAATGCATTAGCACACATAAGTTGTGTGGCTTTATGTTATTTACCTAACATCCCTGACTTTGAATTTCATTTTCATGATCTTAAAAAAACATAATCACAGTTGTTACCTTTTAGGATTTAGGATTTACATATGTATATGTGTTCACGTGTGCTATGTATATAGATATATATACTTGTATATGGAACGTGTTTTTAGACATGCTCTTCCAGTGAACCAGGAACTTGCTGATATGGCTAGGTTATCTGTCCAGCTGGCCCAGGGACCCTCTTGTCTCTCTACCTCCAGTTATAATCCCAGTTGGAATTATAGGTCCATGCCCTGTCAACTCTAGCTTTTTATGTGGCTGCTGGGGATCTGAACTCAGGTCCTTAGGTTTGTACATCAGGCATTCTATGCAGGAAGCCATCTCTGAAGCTTGTTTTGATGCATATGGTGTGCATAAAATGCATAGCATAATGCACAGAGTGCTAAGCACAGAGTCAGGGAATAACCAGGACCAACACTTCTGTGACTGTCATCACTGCTGCAATACATTGCCGGCAGTGCTGAAACTGTGTGTGACTCTCGAGAAAACTCTGGGGTAATTCACATACACAGAATTATAAGAGGATCTGTTTCGACCTGAAGTTTATTACAAAGAAATAATTGAACAGAGGCATGGAGAAAGATGTAGCTCACATTTGATTGATAGCATTATCTCTAACAACCTTGACTTTTGGTTTTTTTTTTGAAGAAAGATAGCCATCTTGAAACTGTCTCCCAAAATAACATGGAAACTGGGGCCAAAAAATAGCAACTAGAATGCTTCATCCTTCCAAATATCAGCACATTCTGTGATGGTCAGCTACCCCCCCAGAGACCCAAGGTGAATCTGTTTTAGGATTTTTAAGTTGAGTACTCTGCACCGTGTATGCTCAGCTTTTCATATGATGTTATATGTAGTGAGACATCTGAAACTTTAATTTCTGAAAAAAAAAAAACCACAGAAATATTGTAAGAATATGTTTGTCCATTTTAATCCCAGGTGTGGGATATGAGGCTGCTGACTATGATTTGCCTCATGCACATAGTTTCTGCAACTGAATGACAATTAGAATTCTGGGAACTTTTCAGAGGGTATATAACTGCTAGGGCCCCTGAGAGGCTGGGGTGATGGCTATTGGCCATTTCTGGGGCAGTGTGGTGATTGGTTGTGGTTTGTTAGTAGTCCTGCTCAAATAGGAAACAAAGGAAAGAAATTAGTTTCAGATCTCTCTCTCTCTCTCTCTCTCTCTCTCTCTCTCTCTCTCTCTCTCCCTCCCTCCTCTCTCCTTTCTCTGTCTCCCCTCTATCCTTCTTTCTCCTGTCTAGTGATAAGGAGTAAAATCAGGGGTGAGTGTGGACAAAGGGTAGGAAAAAGAAGAACCCACAAAGTAGCTAAGACTAGCTAGAGTTATAGATGACCTGATGCTTAGTTGCTTAGTAAGTAAGTACATCTTGCTGGAATTATCTATTCATATCTCTTATATGAAGGCTTTTATAAAAATATTAAAAGCATAAAATAATTACAGATTCTCTAGGGCAATGCTCAGTATTACTCAGGTGATCACTATTCTTTGTCAGTGAGAAACAGCACAGGGTGACTAAGGTCTTCTAGTCTTTGATCTCAGAGAAATGGTTCTGTGTGGAATGGGCTCAGTGTTGTGGTTATATATTAATCATATGAGTAATAGCAATCTAGCACATTAGCTGTCTGGGAAAAACAAAAGAACATTTTGGTAGAAACTGATAGCTTCTCTGACCCATGGTGGGTGAGAGTTATTTCCTGAAAAGATAAGAGAATCTACCATCATCGAGAAATAAAACATACAAGCAATTGTCTAAATTAAATAATAAAATAAAAACTCTAATTTAGAGTTCTTTCTTTTGATGTTACCCTTAGCAGCTAAACTACATTGCAATGGACCTTTCTGGTTCCCTACTGATATTCCATCAGAATTAGGCTGGATTTAATTTGTACCAGATAGAAGTAGGTGCAGGACTAGACTTCAATGGCAAGTGAAACAGAAGGAAGAGTAAGCAGAAGACAAGATTGTGTAATGCAGATATGGAGACTTGGGTTCAAAATGGTTAAAAGACTTGGTCACTGATATCAAAAGTAAGAAAATATGGAGGCAGAGGCTTGGATTTTCTACACTCTAGGTATTAGCACAATTATCTGGAGAAAATATATTGGCTGAAAAGAACAATCTTGACACAGGGGAGATTGCATTCTTACAGGGAAAGCAGATCTAAACTATATCTGTCTAGGAAGTATTGATAGTCTATGTAAAAGACAAATCCCAGTAGCTATAGTATATAAAGAACTCCAAAAAAGGAAAGTGAAATGTCCTGTACAGATATGAATACTATGAACAAAAAGTCTTCTATCAACAATGAGGCACTAGAGAGGGCCAATTAAATGTATTAAAACACTCATTTGAAAACATGAGTTTGGCAATATTTTCATCATAACATAGAAACAGTCACTCTCTCAAGTTAATAAAATACATACTATAAAATGAGAAGCTGTACCAGGGACCTCCATAGGACTATTTAATATCTGAACATCCAGCATTTACAGTTGACCAGCACTCTTTTGAATTAACAGGGAGTGGGTATGAGGCCGTTTCCATTAGCCTTATTTGTAACCCATAAAGAAGGAAAACAGTCTATATGCCTCTGGGTAAGACTAGCGGTAACTGAACTGTGCTGCATTTAGTCACGTGTAAGATGTAACTCTACCAATGAGTGGTTGAAGGCTGCATTGACAAGTGAATAAATATTTAACACAGTGTCCCAGTGACATAGGCTGGAGTTCAAGTGGCAGCAGAGTGGTGTGTTTTGTGTTACAAGATCTCAAGATGGTACTTGGTTTCTCACAGATGTCTGTTTATATGTACCTGTGTGTAAAAGCAAAAAAATATATAGACTTTCAGTACTGTCACTCGGTTTGCCTCTGAGGAAGCAAGCTACCATGTGGGAAGTCACATACTGTCAAGGAACCCAGAAATGAGCCACTGATATTTTAGTACACTTTGTACAGGAATAGTAAATTTATAAATTATTAATATAGATGAAAGTTAACCAAAAGAAAGAAACATTGCTTATAGCATATGCCAGTCAGAAAACAGAGACCTATTATATCACCACTTCCAACAAGGAAATCCACTTCTCTGTCAGCTATTTGTGATGACTGACACATCAGGAACTTCCTTGGGTTAACTCGATCCCAGGGACAGTTCAGGGAATATGGCATCCAAAGTAGACCCTGTCCTTCACTAGACTCCTGGGAGTCTCCCAGCAGCTGCGTGAAAACGAAGTTAATTGCCCAATCAGTGCCCAAATGGGCAAGAAAGATGGCAAGACTCACAAGCAGATATGCACATACACACAACAATTATTTCAAGGGTCATAAACACCTTTATTTTAGGAGTTCCTTTATGCTGCTGGTCTTTTCTCCGATGGTAAAAGATGGTAAGTGATCACGAGAGAAGATTGTGTAATGCTGCAACCTCAGAATGAAGTCACTTTGTGCTACTGAAATAGGAGGTCAGCATCATTTCTGAAAATTGCCTCTCACTGCACGGAATCGGGCACTTAGGGTGTCCTCTCCCAGATCTCAAGAGTCACACACCGACTCTAATGTCTTTTCCATAATAAAGTTATGATTACACAACTATTAATGATTGATAGTGCATTCTAAATATGCAATAAAGGTTCTAGTCTTAATGGAGCAGGATATTACAATATAATAAGAGTTCACAGGTAGAAGGCTCTCGAAGGGTCTGTGTAGTTCAGGATGAAGCAATAAACATGGCTATTAAGGGCAAAAGTGCTGGAGCCAAGTACACTGGCACAGTTGCTTCTCCTGTGTTGTTTGCTACCTAAGAGAACTGGGCACATGGTGTTACTACAAGCTCAAGCTTCTTCTTTGAGCTGGGGTTAACATAGGAGCTACAGAAGCAGAGTTGGACCCTAGCCCTCTAGATTCACATCTCAGCTTTACTACTTACCTCCTGTGTGACCAAGGCTAAGTTACTTAACCTCTTTTCACTTTGGCTTTCTCATTTATATGAGAGGAAAGAATTTCTCCCACTGTGGTATCACAGGAAGTTCCTATGGCCATCCATGAGCTCAAGCAAGGTTGTAGAAGGATTTCTGGTCATTAGATAAAAGCCAACATTCCTTAGGAATTTATGAAATGGATTTCCTGTCCACCAGGAGTTACTTCCTTGCCTACGGCAGGAGGGACATCCCCACTGACATATACCTGTTGTACATTGAGGCCCAAGCTGGCATGTAGGCTTCCTCTGTCTCTGCCCACAAGTACTTGTTATACATTTTACAGAGCCCACACTAACATCAGGTATCACTCCCCTATCACTCACCCTCCACCCCAAACTCCCAGGCCTGCTCTGGGTCACAGATGTTCCTCTTCCTAGCTATTATCTTTCTGTAACTCGCTATTCTCTAGTCTCCTCTCTCTGTTGCTCCTTCTTTATCTCCACTATTCTTTCTTGGGCTTTCTCTTGCAATTCTCTACGATTCCTACTTTCCTAGATCTGGCCATATTCAATCTGTTTCTTTTATTCTCTGCTCTGAACTCTTCCAAATGCCTCTGGATATTTTCTTTCTCTTACCCACAATTTAAAAAATATCCTTATCTATAGAGTGGCCATTTTGGCAGTTCCTTTACTGTGGCCCTTGCATACATATACCATATAGGGTTGCTTTAAGAACTGACTAGATTAATACATTTTATATTATATACACATATATAATATATACTCATATATATGTTTAATCTCTCTAATGGTAAAAAACATATGGTAGATATGCAATATATTATATTGCTATTAATTCAATACAAAGTGGTGCTGCTAATAAAAGTGGCTCCCAGAAGCAGAACATATATATTCAAATGAAAGCCAGACTAGAGTTCTCCATCCAGAGGACTTGCCTAGCAAATACAGATTTCCTCAGAAAGGCAAGACAAATGCCTACCTGAAACCAACAATAAGACACACGAGTTTAACAGACTTCCCATTTCACAGTGAGGCAGACATTGCACTGGCCTAGAAAGGTAGAATCCAAGGACAGACAATGATGGATAGATGTGAGACAGGAGTGCCAGTACACAACGCTCAAGCCTAGCTAGGACTTCGGTAGAATTCTAAAAGGAGCCATATTGCAAGTATTTCCTCTATAAATAGACTAACACTATTAGAAAGGAATTGGGTTGCACTAATATCTAGTATATCTCATTTTAATGATAACTCATGAATCAACTTAAATCTATTGAGGATTATGTGCCCAGAGCTGGTTTTGGAACTGGGTATGTGACCAGGAACCATGTAGGTCTGGTTCCTAGACTCATGGAGCTGATAAACTAAAGAGAAACACAAAAAAGAGAACAGAAGGTTCTGGGTAAGAATAGTGAGCCACAGGAGGATAGGATCCCAGGAGAATAGAGACAGGCCCAAGGAGGAGGAGGTGTCAGCAATGTGGAGGAGGTTAACGATGATCACTTCTGGCTGGCAGTATAAGAGAAGGCCCTAGGAATGGCTGCATTTATGAGAGCCTTCTTTTGTTTTTCTTTTTGTTTTCTACCAGCCAGGGTGCACCCCAAGTCTGACTGGGAAAAGCAATCAAGGAATGAGGAGACTGAGGTCCAGCTTGTAACATCCCCCCACCCCAAGTTACACACCAGGGTACACACTAAGTCTATAAGATATCAAAAATAGTCCCAGCCTGCTGCCTCTCAGGGGTGCTGCTGGCATTGTGTTCCCATAGCAGCAGATGGGGCTGGAGTCCTAGGGAAGCAATCAGCCAGGAGCTATCACACCCTCCTCCAGGGTCAGCCCAGATTCTTTCCTTGTGGGTGTGGAGAGAAATGAAAGGTTAGCATTCATCTCTAACCTTTCAGCTCCATCAAAAGCTATCACATTTGAATCTTGCAGCCATTCATCATTTCCTGGGTCTCCTCCCTTTGATGTATTCAACAGCCACCTGGGTAGCATTTGGAGGTTATAGTGTTGCCAGTCTGATTTGTGAAAAGTACCCTCAATTGAAAGATCTGACTGGGAATCTATCTACTTTTATTCAGCCTTTTGATTAAGATGTACAATTAAGCTATAAAGCACATTTGTTTATCATGTTCTTCAGAAGCAGCAATTTCACTGTTGTCCATTTGAGGACAGAATGAAAAATGGTAGATATGATGTGGCTTGCTCATCACAGTGCTAAGACAATGCTAAACATCCATCCAGAAGGTAGAAGCCATGACCGTCTGGTCTTTTAGGCTTTCATGGGTCTCTAATGGAAGTGAGACAATGCCAGAGGAAATGCCAGCATAGTGCTCAAAATTTGTGTGCTAGTATCTGCAAGGATAGAAGCGCCTACTTGGAGCTTTTATGTGTAAAAAAGCTCCTACTTTGGAGCTTTTATCAACTATTCTCCTAAGCATCCCTCAAGGTCACAATGATCAGTCCATTTACACAGTGAAGGACAGAGAGTGGAAGTGACCTGTCACAGTAAAATGACAGATGGAGAGGTTTTACTTGGGTCAGTAAGGATAGAAAATGTCACTTGTTTTTGTCTGACCATCATTTGTTTATTTTGGTGTGGAAGCATGTTCAGACTTACAGCTGAAGGCAGGGATAGTAGATAATACAAGTGAACCAATTAGAGCCAACGTCCTTCAGAACTTGATGTGACTGTGATCAGATGCCCTTTCTGCTCTTCACTGGGAGCAATAGAAGTCCAGAGGTACTGACAGTCCTACCTAAGAGACCCGACATCGTCGTTTGCTCTTTGACCCTGTCTTGTTGAGCCTAACAACTGCCACTCCTTCCCCTTTTTAGGGTAGAAATTAGGTTTGGATTTTTCTTTTTATGCTTAAGGTAAAGGTTTTAGTTATTTGACTAAAATAGAACCTAACCTTGTATTTCATCAATTTAATGTATCATTTATTAATGCACTCTACACAAGAGAGGACACCATAATGCATATTCTTTTATTCATAATTTCTGATTCATAATTTCTTTCACAACAACTAAAAAGAGTTCATTATTTTTATCCTTGTTGATCATAATTTGATAAAAAATGAAAACCCATCTGTAGCTGAAATTCTAAATCTCCTCATGCAAAGACCATAAAAATCTGTTAAATTAAAATATGACAAAAGCCACTTGCCCCTAACTCCTTTCTCTTACTTATGGGAAATTAGATTGTGTGAGCAGATATCAATTAATGGCTTTGAGAGAGTCTAATACTACATTTCTGATGAAAGAGTAGCAATTCCTGGGACCACATGTAACTAGTCTCTAACGGTCATGTTTTCAATTGTACCACCTACAACAGTATAAGTTAACACATAACTACAAACTTTTCACAGGATTATGAGGAACATTACCTGGATTCAGTTTATATCTGAGATGTAGGTGCACGCTGGAGTATGCTAGATACCACTCCCTCAGTATCTAGAAGCTGGTTGAACTGCAAACATAACTATTCTCTCTTTCAGAGGTAGACTTGGCTATGGAAGGATGATTCACTCCCACCTGCTTCCTCTTTCCAGAACAATTCAATGCCCCTTGTCCCAACAGGCAGCAGCTTTGATCCTGCCTGCAGAAGTCTCTGCAGTCAGCAGAACCTTCTGTGAAAATACTGCTATAGTTCTTCCTTTCTTGGACCCTGTATTTCCTCATGGCCATTTCAAGCCATGTGCTCCAAGTTTTGTCTGGTCTACTTTCTGACTGGGATCTGCTTCCTAGGAAACCACGCTAGTAACACACCATGACTGGTCTCTCTCAAGGGTTTCAGCCACTATGGCCTGCACTTCCTCCAGAAATGCTTCCGAGCCTCTACTGTTCGTCCTGCAAAGCCATGAGTCCCCCTCACACCATGCAGTTTCTTCAAATTTCTCCACTCCTCTTTTCCAGCCAGCGCTTTTAGGTGTCTCCATCTGGTTTCTTTGCTTCTGACTATGTATTCTCATCTTATTTTTTCCTCTTCCTGATCTTCAGTTTCTAGAAGTTTCTTTGCTTGGCTAGAAGGATGACGTAGACTTTAGGATGCTGTAGCAAGGTGGTCCAACCACACTAAATTACAGTGGTGACGTTGTTTTTATATAGGCACAAAGTGTTGAGCAAGGTCCGACTGAAGAAGCTGGTGGCATTTACAATTTTGATTAATTTGGATATGCCAGTGGAAAAAGAGGAAGCTCATTATAAGATAGAAATCCACAGATTTTTAACCTTTGCTTCTAAACCCAGTGGAATTCTAGCATAATTGGGCAGTTAATTTTTACATTCGTTTAAATAAGAGAGTGATTAAAATTATAATACAGAAGACTGAGAAGACTTCACAGTGGATAAAACACTTGCCATGTAAGCAGGAAGACCAGAGTTCAGATGCCCAGGACCCACATAAAAGCCAGGCAGGAACAGGAGCTGCCAATCATTCTAAGGATAGATACAGGAGATGGCCAAAGCAAGCTGGCCAGCCAGACTAGCCACATTGGTGAGTTCCAGCTTCAACTGAGAGACCCTGCCTCAATTAATAAGGTGGAGAGCAACTGAAAAATATTCTGGACATCAACCTCAGGTCTCCCAGTGCACAAGCACATACATATGCATATGCATCCTTGCACACAAAGCATGAAAAAAAAAACAGTGAATATAAGGTAGCACAGCTTTTAGGCCTATAACTAAGTCACAGGAGGGTTGTGAGGATCAGGTCAGATGGCTATTCAAGACATCCGAATAACATACACATAGAAGACAGTGCAATACTCCTTAAAACATTGAATCATCTGGTAAAAAGTTCAGTTCCTGCCTTGAGAAGATAGTAGATTTCCCAAATGAACTGTGAACCAGATATGACCTGACTCCTCAGAGAAATGGGATTCCTGAGGAGTCGCTGCAGTTTGTTTTAGAAAATCATAGTTATCCTGAAAGCAGAGCAGAGGCCACTTAGCAGGGACTTTGTCTTTCCTTTGACTTTAGACAGGTCATTGCAACTGAGGCAGACAGAGTCACAGCCCAGCCCCATGCCTTGTGCTCAACTGCCCGAGGAGCATAAGCAGCTCCCACTAAGTTAACTCTCTAGTTAACAGAGCCATAGCTTGATCCCAGGCCTTTCACCCCAGACTCAGGCTGATCCCTGCATGGTGAGTCATAGTCAGAGTTACACTTTATAAAGTGGGGCAGGATGAAGAAAGGAAGGAAGGGCTAAGGGAAGTAAATATAATTCAACTCTGCTCAACTCTCATGGAAGATAATTACAACCAAACAAGAAAATTAAATGCCAAAGTGCCAGAGTATATTATAATTAAACAAGCACAGAGCAGGTTTCAGGAACATTAAGGCTACCATCTAAATGATCCAAACAAAGCTTGTTAACAAGGAAGGCAGGCACCTTGCCATTACTCTAGAACTCGGCGCTGCCCCATCCCTTGGGAGATGGCAGGCAGCAATGGCACATGTGGATTCCAACAGGGTTGAAGCCTTTTTTTTTTTAATTTCAGTGGTAAGACAATACGGTTCAGTCCTCATAGCAGAGGGAGGGAGCCCATTAGAACACCTGACAATTCAGCACGTGCATTCTCTGCATTTATCTCTTACCTATAAAATGAGGGTTAGAAACAACTGTGGACAGCTGTACCTCTCAGTACCTCATCAGTAATCAGCTCTCTGTATGTGTTGGCTGAATACTATTGAAACAACTAAAACTGTCCAGAAGAACCAGATGCCTTCCAGGGACCCAGACGTCTAAGTACACGAAGCCTCTACAGTGTCACTCAGCATTCTCCTCATAAGCTCTAACATGTCGGATATTTGGCTTTGATAGTCTTTGTAAGAATTCAGGCTATGAGAGGATAGGAGGCATGATTGATTTTTCTCTAAAGTTATTGGCTGCTGTTGGTATTAAAGTAGTAAAATAGTAAATGGTATCTCAAATGTTCCCCCAAAGAAGTGACAAAGAACTTTTAGTCAACTTGTCCTCCTGCCAATTCTGAACAACTTATCCCTAATCTTCAGCTCCTGTATCATTTGACAATAGATTCTAAGTAATGATCATCCTGAGTGAGGCAACCCAGACCCCAAAGGACATGCATGGTGTGTACTCACTGATGAGTGGATATTAGCCAAAAAGCACAGAATACCCATGATACATCCCACAGACCCAAAGAAGTTAATCAAGATGGAAGGACCAGTGAAGATGCTTCAAATCCCATTTAGAAGGGGAAAAATAGTCCTGGGAGGCAGAGAGAAGAAGGGATCTGGGTGGGAAAGGGAGGGGAGGGGAATATGGGGCAGGATCATGCATGGGGAGAGATAGGAGAGAGGCCCAGTGGGCCAGGAGTATGAATAGAAATATGTAGTTGCCTGGGGTAGGGAGTGGGGGAATCCCTAGGAAGTCCCAGAGACCCAGGATGGGGAAGGCTCGTAGGACTCAATGCAGGTGACCTTAGCCAAGATGCCCTACAGTTGGGATATGGAACCTGAAGAGACCAACTTCAGCAGCCAGACAGCACCCCCAGTGGAAGAATGGGATACCAACCCACTTATAAAGCTTTAGACCCCAAATTGCTCCTGTCTAAAAGAAATGCAGGGACAAAAATGGAGCAGAGACTGAAGGAATGGCTGATCAGTGACTGGCTCAACTTGGGTTCCATTCCATGGGCATGCACTAGTCCCTGACACTATTACTGATACTCTGTTCTACTTGCAGAAAGGAGCTGTCCTCTGAGAGGCTCTACTCAGCAGCTGACCCAGACAGATAGCCACAGTCAAGCATTGGATGGAGATTGGGGACTCGTATGGAAAAGTTAGGTGAAGAATTAACGGAACTGAAGGGGATGGCATTCTCACAGGAAGACCAACAGTGTCAACTAACCTGGACTCCTAGGAGCTGGGAGAGACTGAGCCACCAATGAGGAGCATACACAGGCTGGTCTGAGGCCCCTGGCACATATGTAGCTGGAGGCTGCCTTGTCTGGCCTCAGTGGGAGAGAGTGCACCTAATCCTATAGACACTTGATGCCTCAGGGTGGGGGAATACCCCAGGAGGGAACCCTCTCACAGGGGAAGGAGAGGGAGATGGCGGAAGAACTGTGCAAGGAGGACCAGGAGGGAAGGGCAGCATTTGAGATGTAAATAAATAATTATGTAATAAAAATAAAATAAAAATTAATATGCATTATAAAAGGAAGGAATTAGATCATCTGCAGCAGGGAGAATGAAAGACGTTATTAAAGTAAAGGCCAAGTTCACGTTTCTTCCGTCAAAAGCTAAGTATTATAAAAATAACTTTCTAGATTGCAGGGTAATTTCATGTCTATTCCTCCATTATTTGCATAACAATGTGAAGAGTTCAAGGCTGTGGTTCTTAAGTTCTGTAGCATACACTTCCTGAGCTGTGATATTAAGATAGAAAATGTTACAGCAAAAATAAAAAAGTTATTTGGTTTACAATTTTCAGCATTTCTTATTATAACAAGGGACTGGCATCTCTTTAACATGTCCACAACCCTTGGTGAGCCTTTAGGGGGGAAGATGGTAGGAGGGAGCAAGGAGGTAGGAGAAAGAGAGGAAATGGGGAGAGTAATCATCCGAAAGCACTGTGTGGTGTTTGGAAAGAATTTAAAGGCTCTGTTTTCTTGACTGTGCTTTTAGGAATCTACACAAAAAGAATATAAAGAAATGTTAAGTAAAGTACAGGAGATTCAAAACTCCAAATGACTTTAGACCACTGAAGCTTATATTTGTAGCCATTGCTTAGATCTATAACTGGCACAGTTGAGGCCACGGGATAGTTTCAAATCAAACCCTTTCTCCTCAAGACTGCCTCCTATGGGGATGGCAAGATGGCTCAGTAAAGGTGCTTGCTGCCAAGGCTAATGACCTGAGTTCAATCCCTCAGACCCACAAGGTGAAAGGAGAAACCCAACTTCTGTAAGTTGTCTTCTGATCTTTATATGCGTGCCACTGCATGAGTCAATGCACATGTGCATGTGCACACACAGACACAAATTTAATAAAATTAAAAAGAACCCTTCCTACCCCAAATAAGTTCAGAGTAGTTGAATGGGGAAGATCTGAAATGGATCCAGCTTCAGCAGATCTCACCATACTTTTTTCAGTGAGCTTCCTAACATCTGTGAGCCTCAGTAGATTATTTTAAAATAACAAGGGTGAATGAGAAGTGCAGGGGAGCGATGGGCTTAACTCCTAGGACTATAATGTTGTTTTCATTTTACAAAGTCAATACAAAGCACCCAACACAGTCCCACACACAGAGTAAGGACTCAGCACACACACACACACACACACACACACACACACACATCAGTGGAAAAGCTCCAGTAAAATAAGTTTGACAATTCCAATATTATAATGCTCAGAGTTTTAAACACCAGAGCTAATCTTGGTAATGATAGATTGCACACTGCTGTTCTGAGCTGGAACCCACCCGTGGCAGAGGTTTGGTCACAAGACTGACTGGTTTAAACACAAGAACCTGAAGTTGCACACTGTGGCCAAACTCTGATGCTTTGTGGAAGGAGGAGAGGAGAAGTTGATTTTCCTGGATCTCTATTCTGTTTGTGAGTTATACTAACATATAATGTGTATATATGCACACAGATAGCAATGCTTATCTATTGGTATACTAATCAAATTGTGTCAAATGTATTTTGATTAATTGTAATATTTATGTGTAACTTGATGAACTATAGTTTTATATTCTATTTGATGTTATAATTCTCAAGATAGAAAACTATTATCTTCCTCAGTATTTATCACAGCACTTTATGGTTTATGCGAGTATTAGAGAAAATAAAAATAAATACCATTAGGTTTATTTTTAAAAATGCCACAAATTCTGTCATGACCCTCTTCTCCTCTACTCATTTGTTTTGCCTTACTTCACATTTTCCCAATTTGAAATGATTAGTAATTAAAATGTCTAATTTCAATTTCAGTAAAATATATGGCATTTCAAAAAAAGTTGTTGCATTTAAAACAAAAAGAAAATGACATTTGTGGAGGGTACTTGTTCTTTGGATGATGAGTGATATTTTATGGAAAGCTGCCCATTTGGCATATCATGCTCCACCTACATATCCTCTAAACTATCCTTTGTCAAAGTACTGTCCCTAGGTGTTGGCATAGAGCAACAGGAAGAGAGACCCAGCCTTGTCTTCGAACTGCTACAATAAAGTGTCCTAGGATGCTGAGCAGTCACACAAATCTTTCCTGCAATCATTAAGGCAAAAACAGAAGTAGAAAGAAGCAATGGTGCATGTGTTAGGGCGCAAGCTTTCACATCTGGGACAAAGAAACAATGGCGCATGCATCAGGGCACCAGCTTTCTCATCTAGGACAAAGGAGCAATGGTGCATACATTAGGTAACAAGCTTTCACATGTAGGACAAAGGAGCAAGGATGGTGGTGCATGTATTGGACACAAGTTTTCACATGTAGGACAAAGGAGTAATGGCACATGTGTTAGGGCATAAGCTTCACAACCATAATAAAGGAGCAATGGCGCATGTGTTAGGGCATAAGATTGAACATCCAAGACTGACTTCAAATTAGGTATCTGTACAGCAGGTTTCTTTAAGACACGGAGGAAAACATTCTGTTTTCCTGAGTCTCCTCACATAGGTATTTGGACCAGGGTTTCCAAAATGCCAAGAAGTCATGCAATATCTTTAACAACTTGCTTTATCTGCACTTTAACAGGTTCTTTGTGGTTTAGTATTAACACATTTAATTTTCAAAGATAATTCTCTATTACCATCATATTTACAAGGTGGTTAATTACATGACTGAAATTCATCTATAAGAAACAAATATTTAACTATGGTACAGTAAAGTATAATGAACAACCATTATTTTGGAATTATTGGAGTATAATTAATGACAAGTGTATTTATATTTTAAGTAGTATAGTATGAAGACCTACAGGAGGTAGATGCTGTTTACTATTTATCATGTTCAAGTTGACCAATACATCCATAGTCCTAGGTATTGTTGTGTGGCTATTGAGGAAATTTATGGTCCAGTGTCTTAAATTTTTTCAAGTAAACAATATAGCAATCTTTTATGGACATTATTGACAGCTCTTTCCCGAACTGTGGCAGAGAAAAAAAGTCTGAAGCCAAGAAGTACTTTTACTATCACTGGGAGAGAAGTGCTATTTTTTTTCTCCTGTTTATTTGCTGGAGACACTAATAAGCACAGACAAAGGCTGTTCATCAAATGTCTGCTTTCTCTAAACAAATGGCCAGAAAAGAGCTCCCCAATGAAAAAGGAATCTTTTTTTAAAAAAAGTGTCTATTCTGGGGTCTTAAATAGCTAGACTTTGGGAAGGGAGCATTAGCAGAGAGCTTACATCTGATTCATATACACAAGAGAGAGGGCAGATGGCAGAGTGCTGTGCTGCCTAAGAATGGAACGGACTTCTGACCCCTCAAAGCCTGCCCTCCAATGACACACTTCTTGCCACAACGCCACACCTCCTAATCCTTCCCAAACAGTTCTACCAACTGGGCACTAACCATTCAAACATATGAGCTTGTGAGGGCGATTCTCATTCAAAACACCACAAACAGGGATACCAAAAAAAAAAATAAATAAATAAAAAATACTTAGCCAAACGGCCAGATAGATTTTGGCATCATGTAATATGACCATGACCAAGAATTACCCAAGGAAACAATCCTGGTTCGGCCTTTTACAGTCACTCAGTGCATTCAATATAATATACCATACTATTAGGTTACAAGTAATAACTACATGTTCACATAAGTCCACACATTAAAATATGTGACTAGATGCTATGATCCCAAGTGGCTTTTCATTCTTCTTTCATTTTGGTTACCCTCCCCTCCTACCTCATCATCTCCCTTATCCTCTGGTTCCCCACTCTGCTTAAACTTTTCTGTTCTCCACATCTCACCTCTACAGTTTAATTTTTCATAGTGTCCCATCCTTGAAAACATCCTCTGTAAATGACCCTTTTCTAGCTTCCTGGATTCCACAGATACTCTCAGCGAAACATAGATTATACAATTTGAAGTTAGGATCCACAAATGACAAATGAGAAAGACACATGGTATTTGTCTTTCTGAGTTTAGGTTACTTTATTAAAAACAACTTTTCTTGTCTATATCCATTTACACACACTTGTTTTTCTTTACAGCTAAATGAGAGAAGAGGAGTCATTGTCTTAGTTGTATTTCTGATGGTGATGTCACCAGACTCTAGTGGTATTTCCAAAGCCATGGTCACACAAAATGCCCTTACTGAATTCAATGCGTCACAAAACGAAACAAGAAGACATGGATGTAGAAGAGGTTTGTAGGAAGTTGGGAGTTTGACAGTGGGAGGTAGATAAGAGAGGCTGGGGTGAGAGGAAAATTGAATAACTGTGAAATTATATGAATTGTATGAAACACCGATGAGCTATCTCATCCAAACTTAAGACTAGCCTTACAGAGAAGAAGTGGAGGTGCTAGCTAGCTTGTTCAGCTGTTTAAAGTACTTGCTATAGGATGATGAGGGCAGGAGACCAGATCCCAACACCCCCCCACACACACACACACCAACATCCACCTGAATGTCTCAGTAAGAGACTTTTTATGATCAGCTTCTCATGGTCCCCTCACCCCCCAAGGGTTAAACAAATGTAGTTTACAGGTCTGGGTTTAAAAGGAAAGTGGTTCCTCTGTTGGAAGTCTCTTTAAGGTACAGAAAAAAGAACTCTTATTTTATGAGTCTAATTATCAGGTTTAAGTGAAATTGACAGCCTAGAAAGGTACAATAAAATGGCTTCAGGACAATAGTGGGCTTCAGGAAAGCAATGCCAGCCTATCATCTTAAATGAAATCATGCACTGTGAGCTACCATCTTTATTTCAGTATACTATATAATGAAAGGGTTTTTTGGGGGTGGGGGAAGCATCTACCAGCAAAGAAGAAGTAAATGAAGTGCGACACATTTTAGTTGTTAAACAGAACCTACTTCACAAAGACATGGTGCTCCAGAAATCTGAATATGTGTTATTAAACAAAAACATTAATTATGTGGTTTTTACCGGGACAGAACAATGTAGAGTCATTATACAGAATGTTCTGTGTGCTGTGATTTTCCCTTTACTGCCAAGCTGGATCTGTACTAGAACAACTACAATGAAAATTAGGGCATGGGAGTTTTGGACAGCAAAGATAAACGGGTACTATTTTTTAAGAATCATGGCATTAACCTGAAACATTTCACCTTGACTAAGAAGTATTGGTTTAGAAAGCAAACATTAAAGAGTCCAAGCTATGATTTTAAAGCAGATATGTGGATCCATAAAGCTCTTATGGAAGCACATAAACTCATTTTGGAAAGGAAGAGGAAGCAACATAGTGGAATGTTTCCAGAAGAGAGACAAACATGTCCTTCATAGCACGTAGTAGCTGTTCAGTGTTATAACCAGATGAACACTCAAAATTTGCATGATGCAATGTTTCATAATTGGACATCAAGTGCCAGAAAATCATCACATGAAGAGACATTAACTCATATAGTGGAAATGGTATCCACTTTCACTTTCAAAATCTCTCTCTCTCTCCCTCTTCCCCCTCTCTGATTTTATTCATTTTTATTTTGTGTATTTGAGTGTTCTCTCTGCATGTATTTAAGTGTACCAAATGCATGCAATGCTCATGAATGCTAGAAGGGATGTTGGATTCCCTGTAACTGGAGGTAACAAAGGTTGTGATCTTCCATGTGGTTGTGAACCAAACTGGTCATCTCCAAGAGTGCTCAGTACTCTTAACTTTTGGACTGCATCCCCAGCACCCCTCTATCTTTAGATTAATTTGTTTACTTATTTGTGTGTATAAAAGACTGTATAAGCTTATGTGAGCACACATGCGCACAAACACACACACGTGCGCACACACACACACACACACACACACTCCCTTTCTCTGCTGGTTTTCTTGCTCTTTTAGGTCACATATGCTAATATAATAATGTGGAGCACAGAACCACAAATAAGACAGAGCATGTGACATTTGTCTCCTTTCCAGTCATTACTTGGGAAGTCCAGGAGACTTTAAAATGAATATGGCTGTTGCCACTGCTTGGTTTGCTTCTAAGAACTTATTGGCAAGGCCCTATTGTTGATGATACCACACACTTTAGACACAGGACTTGGAGAAATCAAGCTGGAATTGACCTAGAAGATCCTTCCTGAGGGATAGCTCTCATAATATCAGATGTTATGCAAGCTGCCAAGAGAGAAAAGTAATCGATAGTTCTTCCCCCACTGTAACTAGGGACCATGACAGTAGCCAGACTGACTACTGCCAATGATGTAATAGTGGTACTTAAAGTCTTGGGTATAACTACTGGCACTCTTATTGGACTTAAGGGACACTCAATAAAAGGGAATTTGTATCTGGGACTATAAACCTAGCCAGTTATTCATGGCAAGTGTTATATATCAGTTTCCTCAAGAATAAAACTTTATAGCTAATACGAATGCTCCTTGAGATATAGGATGTGAAAGGGAGGTGAGCCACTCCATCCTGCAGGGAAGCTCCTTAAGCTTCTGGCACCAACAACAGTATAGCCTCAGAAAATCGTTGAAACTATCCAGATTCACTAAGCTCTCCACTCCTTGGAAAGTAAGTAGTCAGGAGTGGCAAGCGATGCTTTCAGCCAAGAAAAGCTGCTAGAAGAAGCAGAGACCAACTAGCTGACTGGAAGAGACTTAAACTGAATGGACCACTTAGAACTGGCACTCTGCAAATTGTTGAGCTGCTTGCATGTTGTGCAGTAGAATCCAAGTTCCAGCCACTGTGAGCTGTCAATTTTGCTGAGGTGGTGGGTATTGGTGATTTTGTAGTTTTTAAGTCAATTCTGCTACTATAAGTAACTGTTCACCCATCTTCCTGTTGTAATAAAACTCATTGGTTCCCCGTTGAAGTTTGGTGACATCATTACTTTGATTGATCGTCAGTTGTCATGCTTCTCCTGAGATAGTGTGGAGTAACAGCTAGAGAGGTCATAGACCCTAGAAGAGAACCTACTGTCACCATTTTCCAATCTGATTCAGTCTCTAACTGTTCCTTCTACAAAGGAAGAGATTTTATTGTTCCTAGGAATGGAATTCCTTTTTACCTTCCTGGGTTCCTTCCTTTTCCCTCCTTTCTCGCTCCTTATATGAAGCAGCTTTAGGCCCCACCCATGAACCTCTTCTCAAACCTTTTACCAAACTTTTTCAAAGGCTCCAACAGGCTCTGCTTAAGGCCCCAGCCTTACATTTCGCTGACATGACTTGTTCTTTTTCTCTCTATGTAACTGAAAAGGAGGGATTTGCCCTTGGAGTCTTAGGTCACCAACTGGGACCTTCTTTTGCACCTGTAACATACTTGTCAAAAAAAACTAGATCTAACCATCCAGGGATAGGCACCTTGTATTCGTACCTTAGCAGCTGCTGAATTCTTTATTTGAGAGTCAAAAAACAAAACAAAACAAAACAAAAAAACCCAAAAACCTTAACCTTGGGGTTGCCTATAACTGTCTTCTCTTCTCATAACCTGTCACAGCTCCTAACTTACAAAGGCTTACAGACTCTCCATCCCTCTCCCTCCAGAGTTCTTTCTCTTCAGGTAGCTCAAAAGAAGGCTCCACACTCACCTTCCAATCATGCCCATCTCTTAATATTTCCAATCTTTTTTCTTGACCTAATATTAACCACTTCCTATCTCACTCCTTCACTGAAACTTTATAGAAACTATTATTACGTCATCCTTCACACATACAGGAGGGCACACTGCCTCAAGTCATCTACACCTGGTATCCAGATGGAAGATCCTTTCTATATGAAGGGGCCACAAAGGCCGGCTATGCCATAGTCTCAGACATGGAGGTGGTAGAGGCACAGGCCCTTCCTACTCACACTACTAATCAACAGGCTGAACTAATAGCCCTTACCAGTGCCTTTCAACTGGCACAGGGACAATCCCTCAACATCTACAGAGATTCCAAATATGCTTTCCATATCCTCCTCCCACTCCACTATCTAGAAGGAGCGTGGGTTACTTACTACAAAAGGAGGATCAGTAACTAACGCAAATCACATTATGGTCATGCTAAAGGCCTCCCATCTCCCCATAGCTATGGGGATTGTCCACTGCAGATGCCACTGGACGGATGACTCTATTGTCTCCAAGGGAAACAACTGAGCCGATGAGCCAGCTAGAGCTGCGGTGGGGCCTGGACTCTTCTCAGCCTCCCCAGGATGTCCTCACACTGCAACCCACATCCCCACCTTCACCCCCTGACACTCGCCGAACTCTGTCCTGTCTTCATCAACTCTCTCACCCTAACAGCCTAGCTCTGTCTTCTTTTGTCAAGACCCACCTACAGCCTACTCCGGAGGACTTAAGTTCCTTAAAATCTATCACTGCTTCTTGCAAAATCTGTCAGATGTCAGACTCCAACTCAAGGCATTGTAATAACTCTTTTCCTACCTATCCGACTAGAGACCCCTTTCCTGGAACTGACTGGTAACTTGACTTTACCAACATGCCCACTGTCAGATGCGCCAAATACCTCCTGGTCTTGGTGGACGCCTTCTCAGGATGGGTAGAGACAATTCCCACAACTAACAAAAGGGCTCAGACTGTCTCTGATCTCCTCCTCCAAGAGATCATCCCCCTCCAGTCAGACCATGGCCCTTAATTTACTTCTCAGATTTCTCAAATTCTAAGGCCCTAGACATCCCCTGGCATTTTCACATTCCCTACCTCCCTCAGTCTTCAGGAAAGGGAGAAAGAACTAACCATTCTTTAAAATCACTCTTGTTAACCTGTCACAGGAACTTCACCTTGATTGGGTAAAACTCCTACCCCTGGCTCTTTTCAGGCTATGAGCTCACCCCAAGTGACCTCCCCTCATTAACCCTTTGAACTTATGTATGGACGTCCCGTCCTAACTCCTGGTCTTTCACCTAATGCTCACCCCTCCCAGACCATCTACTCACCCCATTACTTTGCCACCTCTGTTCTTTCCTATGGAACTTCGCTGACCACCATCTACCATGGCCACACACTGTCTCCTGTCCATTGCCTGTCAACATTGGAGACCAAGTCCTTCTATCTCCTCCAGACCATCAGCCCTCACCCCTCTCTCCCAAATGGCAGAGCCCTTTTAAGGTAATTCTCATGACACCTACAGCTGCTAAACTCCAGGGACTCTCTCATTGGGCCCACCTGTCTCACCTCAAACCTTTCATCCCTCCACCTAAAATTGACTCTTCTTCATACAAGTCAACCATAACAGGACCATGCTCTGTGATCTGTTAAGCTCCGGAGGATGTCAAGACCACCCACCTTGTCCCCAGTCCCAGAAAATGAGACTCCACTCAGGCAGCCAAGCTCGACCTCACTGGATTAAACATGGGTTTCTTATCTTTTCCCTGCTGTTCATTTCCATCCAGGGTAGCCCTTATATCTGGAGATTCGAAGTTCAAGAAACCCCCACAGATAACAGTCTTTCCAAATAGGGTCTGGAAACTGCTCCATAGCCGGATGCCAGGAACCGATCCAAATTGCTATCATCTCTACATCTGTTATCCCATCTAAATATTATGATCTATATGCTTGCTTTCTCTTTGACCAGACAAAAGATTATTGTAGAAAATGGCCAGATGAATATGGGGTCTTTTCATATTGGTCTTGTCAGATACATATGCTAGGATCATGGACCAATCATTTCTTCTATCAACACCGCAAGATACTGTTTTTCTACATACAAGACCCATGGGATTCCAGGTGGGAGACAGGAGTTCTTGGTAAGCTCTACTTAAATCAACCAGGGTCCCCAGTAAGTACTATTCGTATCCAGAGAAAATGTCTCAATTGTCCAACCTTTAGAAATTAAAAATGTAGGGGAAGTAATCAAACATTCCTCCGAGGTCCTTACCTCTTTGACATCACCCCTCATAAATGGCACTAACTTGTCATTTCACCTTTTGCTTCAGACCTTGACCTTGGCATACCAAGTCCTTAATGTCACCAGGCCTGGTTGCTTTAAAGATTGCTGGCTATGAGTACCCCCTGGAATTAACTCACAATTGCCACTTACGGCCTCTCCAGTGATACTGCCAGTAACTTTACCTCATCTTTTGTCGGCTGTCCTGACTCTGATGTTGCCATGACTCCATACCGTACCTCTATCCCTCTCTTTGGCATGGCAAACTGTTTTAAGACCTCCAGGACACGTTTTGTAGGAACGCTAAGTGCCCCAGACTGCAATAAAACTATAACCCTTGATATACCATCTCTGCCACAATGCCCTGCAGTCCAGAACATGTCAATTCTTTGTGGCACTCAGGTATATCATTGCCTACCAGCCACCTGGTCAGGAGTTTGCACGTTGGTATTCCTTTTCTCTGAACTGGGAGTAATCCAGGGAAACAGACCCCTGCCAATGCCAGTTGTAGATATGATAGCTGTCCAACATAAGAGAACAGTTCAGGTCATGCCATTCTTGGTCAATACAGGAATAGTCATAGGTATTGGTACTGGAGTTGCAGGGATAACGATTTCCATGACCCAATATGATGCATTCACTTTCCAGTTTAAAAGCAATCTTCAAGAAATGTCTGAAACTGTGCTTACTATCCAGAAACAGACTGATTCTTTGGCAGCTGTGGTGCTTCAGAACTGACTGGGGCTAGATGTCCTGACAGCTAAAGAAGGTGGTCTTTGCATGTTCCTCCAAGAAGAATGCTGTTTCTAAGTCAACCAACTGGGATAGTGAGAAATAAAATCCAGGAGCTTCAGTCAAACATACAGAATTTCAGGGAACGTGAGACCTCCACTTTCCCTGAATTTGGGATTTTTCCCTGAATTGGGAATTTTGAAAATGCTATATGGAAGTGGATACTCCTTTTCCTAGCACCTTTTCTAGTCATCCTCCCTACCTCATTAATCTTATCTCTACATTCCTTCAAAGACAAATACAAAAAATTTCTAACCAAAGTATCAATGAGTTTCTGTTACAGGATTACCAGCCGCTGCCCACAGAAGAGCTGCTGTCCACAGAGAAACCTGATGCAAACGTTTACCAGGTGGACCTCGATGGTGAAAGTCAGCTACACTCCAAATTTGACGATGCCCCTACACAGCAAGAAGCAGCTTAAGAGACATGATGCCCCATTCCCTTCTCACCATCAGCTTCCCTGTTGGGTTAAATAGCGGGGAATGTTCCACGTCCGACCCAGACTGGGGCCTCTCAGAAAGGTGGGACTCTGGAAGTTTGACCAAGCTCACCCCACAGCAGTGCTGGATGGGTGTCGGGCTGTGAGAAGCCTCGGGGCACACTGCCCGGGGGTGGGGGAGCGAGGCCTGGGGTCCCAAGGACTTCATGGAAGCCAGCTCTGTCTGGTTCTCAGGCTCTTAGGCATCCCAGACACCACTGGATGCCACGGAAGAGCTGAGAATGAAGTGAGGGCCTGCGGCTTGGACCTAGCTGGGCCAAGAGGAAGAGTGCAGCTGGACCCCACCTGGGACTGGGTCCTTGGCTTGTTGCCGGCTAGCTGCGTTGGTTTGGTGACAGCCATGGCTGGGAGCACTGTGAGACCTTCTGTAGGAGACTAGACATGGCTCTTTAGATGAAGACCTGTTCCATCATTCTCCATGGCAGATCCCGATGAAGAGAGATAGTCCATGGTTTCAGGGCATTTATTTATTTAATTTTATTTTTTGGTTTTTCGAGACAGGGTTTCTCTGTGTAGCCCTGGCTGTCCTAGAACTCACTCTGTAGACCAGGCTGGCCTCGAACTCATGGCAGAAAGTGGCATGAGTGAATCTATACCCTGAACCTCAGGGCAGGAAACTGAAATACCTTTGCAGGGAGGAGCGGCTGTGAAGGGGCGTGGCTAATCCTCTAGGTGCCTCTTTAGAATAGGGATGTCTTGAGGTTAAGTGGCCACACCTCTACCTGTGGGGGGGCTTGGGAGATCCCCTTGACTGATAATCAAAGACTGAAGGAGAGCTGCGGCCTTTTGTCAGGAGCCTGGGATCCAGGAACATGGCAAAATGTCTACTGTCCCTTGTAGGGTTATTCCCTGTTGGGGAGCCCCTACTGGGTTTTTAAACCTTAGCTCAACCAGAAACCAGGCTGTCTTTCATGATCTCACACTCCCCCCCTTTTTTTCTTCTCTTTATAATAATAAGAAGGGAGGTATGTTGGCATCAGAACCTGAACCAACCAGTTACTGTTGAAACCAGTAACATCACACCCAGGTGACAGCTTGACCTACATACTTGTTGCCAAGGCAACAGCCACCATATTCCCAGAATCCACTTGGTCCATCTCCCACCTTTACCTGTGGCTATGTCATTATCCATATATAAACAGAAGACCTCTCTGATCTCTATCTCTTCTCCCTTTCTCTTTTTGCTACCACCTTGCCCCCCCCCCTTCAATAAACCCCACTTGGAACTGTTTGGTCTGGTGTGATCTTTCTAGAGCAACGTGACCATTACAACACTACCTGTATTCAAAATAGTTATTTTTTATGCCAAGAGATATATGTGCTCCCCCCCCCTTGTCCTACTTTGCTTTCTATTGATGTTATTATGACAATGACCAAAAGCAACTCAGGAAAGAAAGGTTTTGCTTGACTTATATCTCAATCATAGTTCATCATTGAGGGAAGTCAAGAAAGGGACTTAAGCTTGGCAGAAACTTAGAAGCAGAAACTATGGAGGCTGCTGGTTTCTGTATTACTCCCCATGGTTTGCTCAGCCTACTTTCTTATACAATCCAGGACCACCTGCTCATGGATGAGACTACCCACAGTGGGCTAGACCCTTCCACATCAATCATGAATCAAGAAAATACCCCAGAAGACTGCCTACAGGCCAACCTGGTGGAAGAATTTTCTCAGCTGAGGTTCCTTCTTCTCAGATGACCCTAGCTGGTGTCAAATTGGCAAAACAAAAACCAACCAAACAAAACCCAAAAATCTTACCCACATTGCCCTTCATCAGAGATGATTCTTTCCACAGCAGATAAAGACTATTACAGAGATCAATAACTGGTCAAAATGCAGAGACTAAATGACTGTGGGGTACCTAGCCCTAGTTGGTACATCTACAATGCAACCCTTATGCCCAAGGCTCGGGAAATATCACAGAAAAGTGACAGAAAAATTGTAAAATCCAGAGCACTAGGATGTCTGTTACAATATAGTGTCTTCTAGACATCACAGGAAATATCAACAATATTGTTGCCAAAATGACACCTGTATAATGATCTATGTCAGTTGAAGACCAACATGAATCAAAGAAGTTTTACAAGGTCTCTCCCTGAGATAATGAGCTACAGGCAATAAATAGCTGCTGAGACAGAGAAAATAAATTTTCTCCATGAATAAGTCCTCTGGTAGGTTTTCTATCTCATGTGGTCAGTCCAACATTCATATACATGTAAGTAACTTGGTAGGTTGTCTGTGTGTGTTTTGTGTGTGTGTGTGTTTATGTGTATAAAACAATAATAATTACAGAAGATAATATCTTAAATTTGAAGGTGAGTAGTGGCTCTGGAAGAGTTGAAAGAGAAGAGGGAGTTGTGAACATTATGTAAATACAATATTCTATTCATGTGTAAAATTCTTGAAAATATTATTTTAGTGGCAGGTCTTATTTTAATCTTTTTGCTGAAAGCTTAAGAATGAACCTCTCTCTTCAATGTATCCATAGTTAGTTAGCTGTTCTTAGTAAGTGGGTACTGAAAAGCTAGCTGGTAATAAGGGAAATTGGTTTAAGGTATGGCTTTGCTGCAAACATCACAACAAGAAGACAATATTGAAGTGACTTTTTAAGCACATGCTACCTACGAGTTGTTTTATTCTCTAGAGATAATCATGACTAAAATATTTCCTTTACAGCCCACACTGCAACAGTTATTATGCATTACCAAATAAAGCAAGGGAAATTTTTAAACAGTAGCTAGTGCCATGAATCAACAAAGGGGAAGAAACAGAAATTGATGCACGTGGCAAATTGATAGTTTTGAGGATGATTCTGGTGGGTTGGAATCTGAGCTAAAGGTTTTTAAGAGACTGATGTCATTGCCAGAAGATGGAGGATGAGAGAGCCCCATCAGCATCAGGGCTGAAGTTCAGAAAGCACATAAGCTCTGCCGAGATACTTGGTTCCTTCTAAAAGCAATAAGAAAGCAAAGGTGGTGGAGGAGAGTGTCTAGTGCTGAGAGACATCTAATTTTGCAGGAAGATAGGCAATTAGGCATATCATGTTGGAGGACAGTGTAGACAATAGCAAGGGATGCATTTTACCCTGATTGTAAAAGAATGTCTTTCCCAGTTGTGTCAAGGACATGGCATGATCTCATTAAATCCATAATGAGATGACTTGCAGTTGAGCAGAGGACGGGTTTGAGAGAGGTGAGAAGAGCAGGGCCAAGTCAGAAGACTGTCTGAGAACTCTCCTGAGAGGCATGGCCAGGCCTACACTGGGGTCCAAGGTGGACAGAAAGAGATAGACTTGAGCTGCCTCCAAGCATCCATATGATGGATATTACTGATGAATCAGAAAGGGAACAGAAATAGGAAGAGATGCCAGATTGACTCCTAGATTTGAGGCTTCAAATGTTGATTACTAGCAGGGAGATGCCACAGAAGCCAAGTTGAAGGCAGAAAGCATGAGGTCTTCATGAAATTCTTCTTCCTAGGTAATTTAAGGCACTCAGCAAACCTGTTAGATTGATACACACTCAGTGGAAAACCTTGAAGAGCAAGCCAGGACTAGTGAGAAGAATTCTGGACATGTTGACATCGAAATGGCATATTTTAAAATAAGATTGAATCACATCACTGTTTTAGTCACTCCTCTCACTGATAGAATAAAGTATCTGACTTTATAAAAACAAGTTTAAGGAGTGGAAGGTTTATTTTTGGCTCAGAGTTTGAAGGTTCAGCTCATCATGGTGTAGAAGAAATGAGGAAAGAGCATAAGGTAGCTGGTCATGGTAAGTTGACAATTAGGAAGCAGAACTATGAGCACTGGTAGTCACCTGGTGTCCTGGCTAACTTCATGTCAAATGGACACACTTTGACACAAGCTAGAGAAATCTGAAAGGAATGAACCTCGACTGAGAAAATGTTCCCATAAGATCCAGCAGTAGGACATTTTCTTAATTAGTGATTAATAGGAAAGAGCATAGCCCATTGTGCGTGGTGCTATCCCTGGGCTAGTGGTCCAAGATTCTATAAGAAATCAGGCTGAGCAAATAATGAAGAGCAAACCAGTAAGCAGCAACCCCTTCATGGCCTATGCATCAGCTCCTGCCTCCAGGTTCCTGCCCTGACTCAATTCCTGTCCTGACTTCCTTCAATGATGAACTACAATGTGGAAGTGCAAGCCAAATATACCCTTTCCTCTGCCATTTGCTTTTCGTTATGGTACTTCATCACAGCAATAGTAAACCTAAGACAGCTGGCTTTGTCCTACTCAGGTCTAGATCCCAACCCATGGAATGTTGCTCTCCATAGTGTGAATCCTCCCATCTCAATTAGCCTAATCTAGACCAGGCTCACAGACATGCCCAGAGGCTTAACTAGAAACCATGATGGACTTCAGCATTCAGTCTAAAAGCACCCTGATCATCCACTCAAAATGAGTTAATTTACATTCTAATTCAACATCCAGGTTGAGCTTTTGAATCTGTAGTATTTATATATTAGTATTTTGACATTCTAAATTGGAACAGGTTCTCAATCCAATCTGATAGTACAAAGTGTCCCCTGCTCACTCTCCTCATGGACCTGAGCCATTTCTGAACAACCTAAATGTTTCTGAATAGGGGAACTCACTCACTTTGTAATACACCAAGTACTATGAGGTCTAGTTTGCAGTTTTCCCCAACATAAGAATTTCTAGAGATTCCCACAAATTCTAGACAAAAGAGCACATGCTGGCTAACCATTTCCAACACCACTATGTACAATCACCACAGCTCAATTCCAGTAGACAGTTTGGATAACCACAAGTCACGTTCTTTAGACTACTAAAGACCTGACTTGCTGAAGCGAAGTGCATATCCATCAGAGCTTTTGTTGGTACACTGGACAGCTTGTCAATATATATTTTTAAATTCAACTAAAGGATGGTCAAAGGATTAAAGAAATCCTGAACTCTAGGCAGAGTCAATCCTCTCAGAATGCTCTCAAGGGCCTGGTTTTCTAAATGAAGCTGTGAAAAGGACTTTAAAACACCATTGTACCCAACTTGGGCTAGTTTTTCTCCAGGACAAGAGAACTGGTTCCCTTTGGAGAGCCATCAGGAGACACAGGGATTAATGCATAGTACCTGTGGTGACTACATATTTATCACTTACTCCATGTCTTCCTTACCTGTTTTGCCATTTGCTGATTTCTTTGACTTTTAAAACCCAGAAAGAACACAAGTAGTGCTCGGGGACAGAGATGCACAGACAGCTTTTCAATTTTGTTCTAAGATTCAAATGAGCTAACTCAAAACATCAAACCAGAGCTCTCTTCTCAAAATGGCACTGGAATTTAAAAGGGACAGAGAGGAAGGAGTTTTGGTTTTCTGATGCTTTGAGTTTCACAGGAAAAAGAGAAAATTTATTGCTGTCTTTCCTGGCTTACAAAAATCTCAGAATTTTCTATATGGATAAACAGACAAGAACTGAAGCTAAAATGGTTCTACAAAAATGAATATAAGCCAGGTTGGTGTGATTGTGATCCCAGCCTCAGAAGACTGTGGCAGGAAGACTATGAGTTCAAAAACAGCAATACCATGTCTCCAGTTTTAACTACATCCAATGAAAATGACAACTTGGAAGCTTTTTGAAGGAACCATCTCCATTCACCTTAAACCACCAAATATTGACATTTAATGTTAACAAAAAGGCAGCAAAATGAACATTCCAGCATAGGGAGTTTGAATACTGGGCTTTTCATTTCAGACTGGATTTGGGAGCCATCGAGATGGTGTAGCAGGTAAAACTACCAGTCATGGAAGCCTGGAGAGGACACAAGTTCAATCTCTAGTGCTTCTGTTTCCACACTGTACAATATGCAGCTTGTAGATAGCAATAGTAAGGTAGGGTTGCCATAGCAAGATACTATGTCTCCAGTGGCTTTTAGGACACCCATCCATAGTTTCTCAGTGCTGGGGGCTGGAAGTTCATGGTGTGGTGCTAGAGGCTTGGCTCTTTCTCAAGCCTCCTTTCGTTCCTCAGCTCATGGATCATTGTCCTCTGCTGCCCCTCCCCTGGTTGCCTTCCTGCCGACACCAATGTCTTTCTGCTTATGAAGATGCCAGTCAAGCTGAAGTGGATTCCTACTCTAAGGGCTTCACTTTAGCTCAGCAACTTCTCTAAAGAACCTAATTGCATCCTCAGTGACTTGCATATTCTCAAGCCTGTTGAGAATTTGGGAGGGTCACAGTCCAGCTTATATAGGAGACAACATGCATGACTAGTTTATTTTTCTTTATTAAAAGTGACGGCAACCCTTCATTCAGAAATACTTTATGTCAAGGTAACAATGAACCTCATTCCTTTCCCTAAACATTGTATAAAGTGGCAGTAAAGATGCTGTGATGGCTAAAGAAATTCTTTTTTGTGCCAGACATCCACCTTGGTATCTAACAGTCATTTGTTTCTTACTCAAGTTTCTGGAATGTAAGTTCCCAGCAACACTGATTCCTCCAACCCAGAAATGTGCAGTTACAACCATCATTTGTTATGCTGTGACTAACTGCTGATTTTGACTTCTGTATCCTGCTAATGCAGATATTCAAAGATAATTTCAAGGTCACCTTGGTCATCTATCCAGTCTTGGAAGAATGGAATAGCTTTTGTGGCTCCTTCACTCGCCTCTGGGTGACAAGTCTTTGATTTGGGTTAGAAACTGTGGCTCTGCTAGCAACTTTCATAAATTTGGCTAATTATAATCTGAAATGAGTCTAGTGCTATTTCCCCTCCAGTTGTCTCAAATTTCATAACAATATCTTACCTTCCTGCATCCTGGAGTCTTAAGAATAGTGGCACTGCTGTCATTTACCATCCTGCATCCTGCAGAATGGCACTGCTGTCAGGCTTCCCACAGGATCCACCCTGTGAACTCCTTAGATTCCTTAGCCACCCTTTAAAAACCAACTTTAAACCCTACCAAAGTCCTATATATGACTATTGTGAAGACAATGACATCTTTGAGAACCCACAGGCACATGTTTTATTTTCTTCCTCTCTTTTTTGTTATAACCTGTGTGTGTGTGTGTGTGTGTGTGTGTGTGTGTGTAGAGAGATTATTTAGTCTTTTACAAGAAAGAAATTGCTATTTGTGACACCTAAGTGAGAATGCAAACACTATACCAATTAGGAAAAAAAAAGCCAGACTGAGAAAGGGCAATACTGCCTGCCCTGATTAGCTCTGCTCCAAAGTCTCTCTTCAGTAGTGTTCGGCCACACCACAGGACTAACTCAAATCATTGAAACTGTGAGCCAATGTAAACTTTACTTATTTAATTTGATTATCTCCAGCATTTTCACAGCAACAGAAAGCTGGCTAACACATTGGCATGCATTCGTTTTTCATCCAATCGAAAGTTTGCAGTGCAGTTTCTCTGCCTGAGTGCCCTGCATGCCCTGCTCTGTAGCAGAAAACCTGTCATTATCCCAGTCCGTTCATTAATGGGCTCTGCAGGAATCTAGTGCGTTCCTGCTGAGAAGATATTCCTGAATCAAGCAGGTACAACTTTGGCCTTCCATCTCCCCTTGGTGCAACCCAGTTCTCTCTCTTATGTCCCCTCACAGAAGCTCTGGGCTCTATAAATTCATTACTCATCGCATCCTTTTGAGAATTTCATGCAGAAAAAAACCAACATTTTGTTTCCCATTTCATCAATTTTTACTGCACTGGGATGAATGTAACAGCCACCAGGCTGGACCATGACTCCACCCTCTCTTATTACACCCACACCACCCAGTCACTCTAGGCTATCACTGAAGCATTAGCCTTTTACTACTATCACCTTTACCCCGGGGAGACATTTGTCAGAGTCCCCTGGTCCTCTGTAGAAGAAGCCAATTCAGGAGCCGAGGAGACCAGAAGCAATGTATAGATAAGGAGTCCTACTTTGCCACTTAGATGTTTAAGTCCCCTGGAAAGTCGCTAAGCTTATCAAGACCTGTTTGTTCCAGATGAAACAATAGTGTGAAAGTTGTAACTAGTTCACAGGGTTGTTATGAAGGACATTAGCTCACACTGTTTCCACCACTGGCAGCTACAATCATCAGTACCATACAGTCCAAGTCTTAGACTCATTTTCCACGCACAATCCCGTTCCACCTAATAAATGTTAAAGTGACCTTGGGTAAATAGATAAATGTTAAAGTGACCTTGGGTAAACAGAAAATAGACCTACAACTAAACGTTTACTACTAATAAAGCATAAACAAATTCATTTTAAGGTAATTATCTTGTACACAGATGAATTTACCATTGACAATGAAAGCAAATTTGTATGCTAACGAGATGAATATGCTTGTCTTTACATGAATAATGAAATCTTACATAAATAAGTGATACCACAGGACACAAAGCATCTTCAAGGGTTTGGCAGAGTTGATCAATAAATCAATATTTTGATTGTGTAATCGAAAATAATCCAAAGATAATTTTGCACCGATGCAGACTACAAAATGTAGAGGTGTGCTTCAGGACATTTCAGAAACTGTTGGAGATTCCAAAGCTAAAATTTATTAACATTTTTAATGAAATTCAAGTTAGCATAATCAAATAATATTTTTATTTTATTTTATTTTCTCTTTTTCAAGACAGGGTTTCTCCATGCAGTCTTTGCTGCCCTGGAACTCACTCTCCAAACCATAATTTTAAAAGTCAAGCATTCTAACCTAGTGTAATCTGAACTGATTTGGTACTTATATACTGAGGAATGGTCACAGGAGAGTATTCTTCATTTTCTGCAATTATACCATGATGTTTCTGTAAGAGATGAACATTTTGTATATGCTTTAAAACACTGCAGTTCGTGATGTGTAATAGTCTGCAGTCTGAGCTGCCATGATTCAGGCAGTATTTGTTGTATTTCATACCAATGAGGTCATAACCCATGCAAAGTACTCAGCTTGTGTGTTCAGATCCATGGCTGCTGAGAAACCACATAACACAGCATGGAGAGCACTGAGAAATACCATGGGTTCATGACGCATTCGATTTTGAATTAATTTTTGGATATCATATCATCAGAAATATTTCATGATTGCTAATTTTTGTGTAATTCCCACACTCAGTTGTGGATCACACCCTATGCCTTTAGAAACCTGTGTCTACTCTACTAGGATGTGTTCATGACATGATGTTTACTGTGCAAAGCCTGCCATGCAATTGCTCATCAACTTTTATTCCCAATACTTGCTCTCTGACCCTTGGGACAATTCTACTTACTTTGTTTCCCCTCCTCTTTCATCCTTTAGGATTTTTAAGACAGTGTCTTTTGACTAACGCTGGGATCCATATGTTAGCAGACTTGCTGGCCAGTGAGTTCAGCCCAGGACTAGTGTGTTAAGTTCTATGTGGCTCAGTGCTCTGGTTTTTATTTTCACAATTAGACATAAGGAGTGAAGGTGATGGTGCATGTGCATACATATTACACAACCGAGACACAGAGGAAGTTCTCAGTAAAGGTGGCTGCTACACTGCAACACCTCCACAGAACCCCACAGATGCATCATCACATACTTCCTGAGTAGCTGCCCAAGAAAGTGGGATTCTCTCTTAGATTTGTTTTACTTTGCTCATAGTAGCAAAGCCCACACAGAAAACCCTTGCTCAGTGAATGGCAATGAATGGGTTGTCTAGTACTATCCCTTGTCTATAAAGGTATATGCCCTTCACACATAGTGTGATTAAGAAAGTTCAAGAATAGCCATTCTTCTTCAGTTTATACAACATGGATTAGTTACAGTAGTTATTGCTGTGGGTAAGTGTCTGGCAAAACAATGGGGAAAAGAGAGGTTTATTTTAGCTTGGGGATGCAGTCCATCCTGGATGAGAAGATGTGGCTGCAGGAGTCTGAGGCAGCTGAATCACACTGCAACTCAAAAAGATACAGATGAACGAATGAGTGTGCACGCTCAGTTCCCTTTTCCTTTTTATTCATTCAGGGGCCTCAGCCCATAAAATGGTGCCCCAGTCAGGGCAGATCTTCCTACTTCAGATAACATAGTCCAGAAACCCCCTCACAGACATGCCAGAGGTTAGTCTGCATAGTAATTCTCAATCTTGACAAGCTGACTGCATTACCCATCACACCAAACTTGATTGAATAGTGAGGTTATTTATTTCTGGCTCTACAATAACATCTATTTGAAGCATCTAAATTTGTCTAAAGTCATTTTCCCTTCCCTTCTCCTGGAGAATGTGAGTATCTGAAGAGTCTGAAGCAACCTGTAGGGGGAGCAAACAAACCTTCGGTTTTGTATCAAGAAAAACTTGAAAAGACTTAGCTTTGACTTGGATTCAGTGCATATAATCAGCAATTATATTTCAGCTAATGAATCCCAGAAGTAAAGATCATTAACATTCTGCCTCTTTTGCAGAAAATAAAATGGATTTGGCATAGCACAGTCTTTTAACTCTTCTATCGATATAATTAGTAAATGCAAATATTTGGGAGTTGAACAGAGAGTGTTAAGCATTACATAAACTAGCAAAGAGAGATTGCCTAGACAAAAGAAACAGGAGACAGAGCTTCAAAAGTATCATATGCTTACCTCAAGTGTGTGAGAAATAATGAGAGCTTGAGATGAGTCCTTATTAACTGGCTCATCACACTGAAGCAGGAACAAGGGTCAAACAGTTGGAATTGCCTTGCAGCTGAATTAAAAATGCAATAAAAGAATGTCTTTGTCTACTTGATTGCATACATATGCTATGCACACTCATTTATATCCTTATCTTCTCTCTCTCTTCTCTCTCTCTCTCTCTCTCTCTCTCTCTCTCTCTCTCTCTCTGCCTTTTGAATAGCTACAGTCCCCCTTACCCTGGGTAATAGTTTTACTCAAACTAGTGAAAGTGATGCTATATATGTTCCTTCCCATTTACAATATCTTTTTGAGGAAAAAAAAATCCTGGTCATATTTTTGACAACAAATTGTAAAGGCTGACTTTCAGTCAGCAACTCCTTGGCTTTATTTTGCCATGTTAAATTATAGTCCACTGAATTTAAGGTTACTTTTATCCAGTGAACCTCTACATGGAACTAAATATGAAACAGATCACAGGAGAGCAGCTAGAACTACAACTTCCCTTGAGCATAGGAGTCTGGACTCCCTTCTTTTCTCCCTCAGTGCCCCAGAAACAGACAGGAGATTTTTCATGGAGCCCCAGGATCTGTGGCACTGTGTTGGAATAGCTTGGACTTCCATGTTCTGATGTGTCATTCCAAACTTCTACTTCCGTGATTTGTGTGGAAGCCATCAATGATCCAGATGAGCACTTGCACCTTGGCCAATGTACTGTGCTCCAGACCATATGATCTGTGTTGGTAGCCAGCCCTCTGCAGTCAGCAAGCCTTCTCATTTATTTCCCATGATCCCTGATCTTAAGCAATGACCACTCCACTTTACATACTTGTACAGACTGCTACCAGAGTCATCAAAGCAATTCTTGTCACTTAGCTTTTAACTCTTTAAAAAATTTCTTTTTAATTTTATTTATTTATGTAAATGGAGAGTACTCTGTCTGCATGTACACATGCATGCCAGAAGAGGGCATCAGATCCCTTTATAGACTTTATAGATGGTCATGAGCCACCATGTGGTAGAACTCAGGACTTCTGGAAGAAGAGCCAATGTTCTTAACTGCTGAGCCACCTCACCAGCCCATTTGTCATATGTGTGTGTGTGTGTGTGTGTGTGTAATCAAACACACAAGTTCCTCACTGTTTCAATCATTTGACAGATTCATTTTATCTCAAACCTAATGTTATTTATGGAATTAGTGGGGGGGGGTAAGGGCTTTAACACTGACTGTCTGGGTCTTTTCTCATGCCTACTAAATTACTGACTTCAGTGGTGAACCCAACTAGCTCTAGCTTCAGATGCTTCCCAACTGACTCAGATCCACAGTGGAGTAGATCTGCTCCAAGAGTAACAAACCCAAGTCACTGTCAACAGTGTGTCAGGACCAAGGATGACACCAGTAGAGTATGCTTGAGTTTTAACCCAGAAACCAGTTAATAGGCTCACAGACTCATCTAACTTATGTCGAACTAACTAACTAACTAACTAACTTTTAACTAACAACTGAACCTAATTGCTTGAGAAACTTTTTTCTAAAATTTGAATTATATCAAGATGTGCTTCCTAAATTTTTTTAAGTCTACATTTTCTTGAGGCTGTGAAGCCTGAATTCATAAGGCACCTTCGGTCTTTGCGTGATCATAGAATCTAGCTAACAGATTGGCTCTGGATTGGGTGCTGTCAGTGTGCACTGATACTAATCTCTCCCTGCAGGTTGGGTCATGTCTTGCTCTTCACTTCCTCCTCAAGCTCTTCTTTTTAAAATCATCCAGCTGAGGTATCATCTGAACACTGGGCACAGCAGGGCAATGTTTTCAATGCAAGGCCTGTGGGCTCCTTCACACCTTTTTTATCTCGCCTTTCTGGCATTTCTGTATTCTTAGCAGTGATCTGTATTGGATTTCTAGGCCACTGTTTCTGCTCTTTGGCAGAATGGATGAGGGAAGAATAGGAGTAGGTTAGAGTTAGAAAACTCTGGCCACAGCCACCTTCGATGCTGTATTCTCATCTCTCTAAATCAAGCATCCCAGATTTTCAGGAATACGATTTGTTTCCAGAGATAAAGTTTTCTTTTGTCCTTCAGAACCCTCTTTATTAGAACGTATAACGTTCTCAACTGACGATGGCAATGAACTCGTGCAGAGGATGATAACGAGTATGGATAGAAGGAAATGAGAATGCCTGGACCTTAGAGCATGCTCACTGCCGCCTTCCAAGCTGGACCTTAGAGCATGCTCACTGCCGCCTTCCAAGCTGAACCTTAGAGCATGCTCACTGCCGCCTTCCAAGCTGGACTTGACATAAAAGCAAAGACTTCATCCACCTCGGGATTCTAGGTACCTAGAGCATTGGTTCTCAACCTTACTAATGTTGCAACCATGTAATACAGTTCCTCGAATTTGTGGTGGTCCCTCACCAACCATAAAATTATTCCATTGCTCTTTCATAACTGTAATTTTGTTACTGTTATGGATCATAATGTAAATATCTAATATGTGACACCCAAAGGGGTCACAACCCAGAGGTTGAGAATCACTGGTTAGACCATGTTTGAATGCCTTGCTAAACAAGCTGGCACACGCTGATAGAAGATCTCGCCTCAACTGAAACCTACAATAGCCCAGTAAGTGCATCTAATTCTGCTTCATCAGTGTGGAGGGTGATCCTCATGGGTACAGTGTTCACTGGAGGTATTATTGAAAACGCTCGTCTCAAAGCAACAACTCACACCCACATATTCTACCTGCCAAGCCCTGGATACAAGTCACTTTCTCTACATAAAAGGAGTAAGAGAACTGAGTCCATCACACGGCTCAGTCACCCACCCACTGTGGCCCTTAGGACAGACCTGGACACACACAGTAACCCAGTCTTCACATCAAAAAAAAAAAAAAAAGAAAGAAACGAAACGAAACAAAACATGGCTTACGAGACTTGTTCACCTTCAGTCTTCTTTAGCACTCAAAGGAGGAGGAGTGTGTAAACTGTAAGCATAGCTAAGTAGACAGGATTACCATCACCTGAAAGTCTTCCCTAGGAGAGAGCACCTAAACACCAAAGGGCTGATCGTTGCTACAGAAACACAGATGTGGTGCAAAGCTATGCATTAAATGTTGAAGGATTACGTAACAAATATGGCAGTGTGATTATAAGGAACGATCCTGGCTTCCAATAATTGAGGATCCAAGAACATTACTCAGAATAGTATAAAAAATAACTATACTTGAAGGTACTTGCAAAGAATATGGAAATTCTCAGGCTGTACTTAGTACCCAGGGAAGCACTTACATGATTCCATTGAGGTTGGCACCGCCTTTCTTGGGAATCATTCACATAATGCCCTTGCTCCCCTGAAAAGAATGTTCTGTATTATTTTTCCAGTAAGGGACATAAGATGTGTAGACTAATCTTAGAACCTAGGAACTGGACCGACTAGATATTGGAGAGTTGGGTGATTATATTGGCATCTATGAGTAGAGGCTATGCAATCTCTGCTCACTGGATCTTTGCATAAATGTCAACTCCTCATAGAAGTCCTCCTGAATCACCCCCTTCCCTTAGCAAAGCTAGGCTGAACTATTGTTCAGCACCAGTCCATAGTCCCTGCAGCACATGTCACAGTGTGATTCTAGAGTACTTTTTGTTTGGTTACTCCGCACAACTGTCACCAGATTGCACTGTTCTTAACATAAATGTAAGTTTATTGGTTCATTATGATTTTCCAAGAGGTTTGGCTATTTATAGGTATCAAGTTTTGCAATATGGCAGGTTCATATTTTTTAATGAACCCACACGGAATGCTAGAATGAAGAAACAGCTGGACTCTTCACAGAGGGACACCTGATATCTAAGTTGGCAACATCTATTCGGTGATCACTTGGTTAATATGAATCAAAGGACATTAATGTCTTGATTTGGTCAGGAAGGCTAAGGGACTCTCGGGGCTGAGCTGGTTCCCTTCTTATGCCCTTGATGTGCCTGTCACATTGGAATAATCTCCATGCACTCCCTTGGGGATGTGGTCTCACTGTAGCTTCACCTCCCAAAACATCTCTGCTTGTGTTCACATGAGGAAGATGGGGGAACTGATCTTCAAGGGCTTCTTTCTGTCTAGAGGAGGAGCACCTCTGTCAAGGGATAAGGGGATAGGCAAGTGGGTACCTCCTCTTTACTCCCTTTAAGAGTTGTGTGTTGGCAAGCACTAGTCTAATCATCTCCAAAGCAATCATTAGAGATGGTCTAAAAATATCCATTTTTCTTAAGATATCCCATAAGGGTACTAACTTCTTATTTCTAAAAACAATATGATGATGTCTGTATTTCTTCCAGTGTATATGGCTAGAGGAAGACATACCTTTTCAAGGGAGTCCCTGGCCCCAATCCATAGTTCCATTTTGTATATCCTGCATGGCAGGATTCTCACACCTCTCCCTTGGTGCCACTCCCTATACCCTGCATGGAAGGAGTCACACAGCACTGCACATATCCTCACACCAATCTCATTTGGCAATCACATACACACACACACACACACACACACACACACTTGCTGTTGTGACTGGCATCCTTTCTTCTTTCTCCTGGTTAGATCACCCAAGCTTTCTTCTGAAAATCACAAAGCATCATTTCCCATAGTCTCAACGTGTAACCTGGTCAAGGTATGGGCATTAGATAACATATAGATACAGGAAAATCTCTGAAATGGAATAGAAAATTGGTGCTGTGTAACCTAGAGTCGGCTCTCCATACCAATCACTGATTTGTTCTAGTATTTACTCACTGTTTGTTATGTGCCAATAATATACCTACTTTATGGGCACAGACAAACACAGACATGTCATGCATGGTCCTGGATGACAGTAAGTGAAAACACAGAACAGTAAGTCAGTAAGACAGAAAGGAAGAGGGAAGAGATACAATGGGTATAGAGTCTCCATGACATCATGTAGGTGAAGATACTTCTTCAGAGGCTGATCCCAGCCATGTGAATTACCAGGTGAACAATGCTGTAGGCCAAAGGGAGGCAGGGAGTACCAGGGTCCTGCTAAGATTGTAGGCCAAGATCAAGGCTGTTGGATTTTACATTAAATGTAACAGAACATCATTAATGGGTTCAAGGAGACTAGGTATGTTTCACTTGTGCTTTCCAAATAATTCTTCTGGGTTCCTCATGGATAACAGTGCTGTGTCGAGAGTAAAAATTGAAACTGAGATAAAAATGTCGCTGCAAAGGCTCAGTTAGGACAGGAAGGCATCTGTGTCCACACTGGAGTTGAAAAGTACACAGAATCGGGATGCAGGCTGAAATAACCAGAGAAAGGGTTTGCTGGTGGACTAGATGCTGAGGGAGCAGCGAAAGGGTTTGCTGGTGGACTAGATGCTGA
>JADRCH010000125.1:2672369-2701309 GCA_019843965.1 Rhynchomys soricoides
TTTTTTTTCCAAACTTAATGACTAATATTAACTTTTTTATCAAACAGATCATAGTAAATCTATCTGTCTATCATCTATCTATCTATCTATCTATCATCTATCTAATCTATCTTTTATTTTTATTTATCATCTATTTATATTCTATATATTTATGTCTACCTACAATTATCTGGTTTACAAAATTAAAAAGGCAACTGCAGAGTCCCAGAAATGCAATGGAGTCTGCATTGATAAAATAATAAGTCCACATGAGTCTCTGGTGAAGAAACTGTAGTTGTGGAGCTCAAGCCATAGAGAGTGAATGTTCAGGGAAAAGACTTAGGCACAAAAACGAAAGGGCAGCATGCAGGACCTGGTCTGAAGCAATGATGACAGTCCAAGTTCTGGGCCAGCAGATTGAGGGGCAGATGAGGGGCAGATAGCAAGCAGTCAAATAGGCCACATCGATAGTGAAGGTCTAAGAAGGGGGAAGTCCCAAGGACACTCAGAACTTCTCAGCCTGTTGGTTCTTTAGAGGCTTAGATTTTTAAAAACCAACTTTAATAAGGGTTCTTAAATGCTTCTACCTCCCTTCTAGCCCAGAACTCACCAGAGGGAGTGGAAAAAAAAGGTTAATAGGAGATGCGGGCTGTGGACCATTTTAGAAAAAGTTCTTTAGGGCGATTCCAATCATTATTGTCAGCAGTCCAGTTCTTTGGCAAAACAGCAACATGAATCAATCAGCAGTGGCAGTTCAGTCCATTCTGCAATCACCAGACATGAACCAGCAACAGCAGTTCAATCTGAGAACTGAGAACAGAAGAAACCGAGAGGCTCTGCCAATTGGCCCAAGTCTGTGGATGCCACTGGAATATTACACGAAGTTCTTTGGAGAGTTACTATCTATGAAGTCATGATAACTGAAGATCAGCAATGTGATGCAAGGTAAACCAATGCCAGAGCATCATCAGAAAAGACTAGTGAGGCAGAGCAAGGCGAACCAATGCCAGAGCCTCTTTTGTGGAGGTCATATGTATATTCTTTCTAAACATCATACATCCTCTCACATATCTGTTTCAGCAAAACATCCTATCACCTGTGACTGCTTCAGCAAAATATCCTTTCATTTATCTGCCCCAGCAAAACATTATATGACATAACTGAATTTCCAAAGACACCAGACATTTCCATTTCAGTCCTTCATGCACATAAGCAGGTATCATAGTATACAGAGGCTGTGTTAGTAAGGGATCTATAGAGAAAAAGAATTGATGGAATGATTCTACATATTTTTAAATATTCATACATTCAAAGGGAATTTAATAGAGTGGCCACGGGCTGTGGTCAGGCTAGTCACACCATGGCTGGCTCTTGATGGAAAAGCCAAGAATCTGGTAGTTTTTCAGTCTACAAGGCTAAGTATCTCAGCTGGTCTTCAGTCTACCTTGGAATTTTAAAGGAGGTTCTAATACCAGTGAAGGAATGCCTTAGCAACAGGATAGAGAGACTTCCCATCAAGAGTGAGGACAAACAGGCAAAACAAAAATCTCCCTTCATCCATGTCTTTTCATGTGGCTGCCAACAAAAAGTGTGGCCTAGATTTAGGATGGATCTTCTGACTTCAAATGATTGAGACTTAGTGAAGGTCTTCACACCTCAAATGATTCAGTCAAGAAAGGCCCTCACTAGGGTGCCCAGATGCTTGGGTTTTAGTTAACACTAGATATAATTGAGTTGATAATCAGGATCAGCCTTCACAGGGCTCATTACCATTGCAATGCTATGTCACCATTTTATGGGATCAAGTGAGTGAATCACAGGTCTTCCTTGGTTTGCTGTGTCTGATAAGATTTTGAGTCTTGTTTCCCTGGTACAATTTTAATTATTGTTTACTCATGTGCCCTTACAGGAACAATTCACTCTGATAAATATACAGGGCAGCACTGTTTCTACTCTCAGGAATAAACTACTTATCAGTCTATGCCCATTCAGGTGATGGTATGATGATATTTGTAGGTCTACCCTGTATTCCATCCTCAAAATGAAGTAAAAATCTGCTTGTAAAATGCAGTTTAGTTTTATACAACATAGAGTAACAGACTACTATACAGTCTCATCTCAAGTACAGTGAATAGTTACTCCTTATTAAACACTTAATTTTGTAGGTTGCCTTGGTCAAAGTGTTTTGTCCCAGCAAGAGAAAAGCAACTAAGTCACCATTACCTCATTTGGAGTGTTCTATACTCCAAAGACTGCAGTGATGACCTTTGCTTTCCATGAAGGATAAAGTATATTCTCGTATACTTCCACACCCCAGACATACTGATGCTGTGGCTAAATAACCCACAGTATCAACCACAGTCATTAATTTGCTTTATGGTTTACACTGCCTTATATGTACATTTGCACAGACCTTGTTGAATTGTCATATATCTTTTTTGATGTGTTCCCTGTGAGGAATGAGAGTCAGCGAATGAGAGTTCTCATGGCACATATCCTCACTACCACTTGGCATGTTTAGCATTTTCCAATGTAGCCATTCTAGGATGTATGCAATTCTTACCCTGCTTTAATTTCAGTTCTCCAAGGACCTATGCTGTAGAGCATCTTTGATATGCCCATTAGCCACCTTTGTGTCTCTTGACCAGGTTTCTAAACAGGTTTTAATGAGGTCATAATCGTATTGTTAAATTGTAATCATTGTGTTTCTTGGATATAAGCATTTTATTGGATATTTGTTGTGCAAGCATTGGATTCCACTTCCATAGCTTGTTATGTTTTTCTTAAATTGTGGCTTTCTTAGTTACTGTTTTACTGCTGTGAACAGACACCATGACCAAGGCAAGTCTTATAAGGACAGCATTTAATTGGGCTGGCTTACAGGGTCCGAGTTTCAGTCCTTTATTATCAAGGTAGGAGCATGGCAGCATCCAGGTAGGCATGTTGCAGGAGGAGCTGAGAGTTCTACATCATCATCTGAAGGCTGCTAGGAGGATACAGGCTTTTCCAGGCAGGCAGATAGGTCTTAAAGCCCATGCTCAAGATGACACACTTCCTCCAACAAAGCCACACTTATTCTAAGAAAGCCACATCTCCTAATAGTGTCACTCCCTGGGCCAACCATATTCAAACCATCACGTTTATCACAGAACAGAAACATTTTTTTCTAATTGGAGTAAACTTTCAGTTTTTGCTTTCATGGACTGGACCTTTGCAATTGTTTCTAAAATTTTTTATTAGACATATAACCAACTAGATTTTCTCTCTGTCGACTTGCAGAAGTTTGATGTCTTCCACTTCACATCAGGCCTACATTTACATTGTCTGTGTTCATGGTTTTGCATTTTAATATCCATGTGCTCCTGTTCCATTAATACAGAGAGTGTCCTTTTTCACAGGACTGCTTGAAGCTTGATTTTATACATGGAATTTTAAGATTATAAAATCATGCAATTACAATTAATAAGGGATGATCGGTAAGAACTTGGTGAATATTTTATTAGTTTTTTTGTGTATATGTAGTGCATTTGAGATCCTATTGTGAATAGTCTCTCTTAGTCCCAATACTAGCTAATACAATTTTTAGTTTCATACCAAAGCATAAATCCATAGTATGGTCTCTGGAAAATACTATATATACTCTTTTATAATCTGACTTTTGCATGAACAAATGTTACAAATATTTTCCCAAGAAAGTTTCTATGCCATGCTTTTTTGGACTTGCAAATATTTAATTAAATTCTAATTAACATACACTTAGGGTATTTTTAAAAATACTTCTATATAGGATCAAATGTGGACCATGTCAAAGAGTGGTCTAAAGAAGACTAAGAAGCTGGGTGTGGCGGTACACACCTGTTATTACAACACATGAGAGACTGAGGCAGGAGGATCATAAGTGCTAGATCAGCCTGGGATACATAGGGACTCTGTCTCAGAAATGTAAGGAAGGGAAAAGAGGAAGAGAAGTGAAGCAACAAACAGACAAACAAACAAGAAAGACAAGGAGACAGACAAGCAAAGTGGAGAGTGAAAAGAGACCTTGGGATAGAAGTAGGTAAAAAGCACTGAAGGATTTGCATTATTTAGAATATTTTGATCAGGGCAATTAGGCCAGAAGTATCCTTCAGATGATTCAAAGTTCAAGATTCGAAACTTTATGTAAAGGGTTTTACTCCTTGTCTAAGGTCCTGAAGCACTCACAGAGTTGCCCGCCTCCCTCTCCCTCCCTGTTCCTTTTCTTTACTCCCTCTCTCCTTCCCTCGTTTCCTCCATTCTTCCCTCCCTTCCTCACTCTCTCCCTCCTGACATACACCATCCTCCTTTCACTGTATTAGTTGCCTAGAAACTGAAGGCTGAAGAGCAGAAGACAAATCAAAGGCAGTACAACAATGGCTATTATTGTGTATCTGATCACTCTTAGTGGAAAACCTAGCCACAGTAAGAGAGTCATAGTCACCTCCCACCTTATGGAGCTGTCCCTTACAGAAGCCAACTCCAAACAATACCCTGTAAGGCATAAATGAAGTCCTGATTGAGTATTGTTGCCATGGCAAGGACCACAAAGTCTCAGACCCAATGGAATGGCAAAACCTTCAACTGTACGGGTGTTGACAATGTGTGCAAAACCTGACAGCTGCATTTTCCTTCTGATGACCACTATCTGAGACTGTTCCCCACAGAGACCTCCTATGAAGACTTCCATCAGAGCAAGCACAGCCCACCTGATCCCAGCTTTTTTGTGCATATTGTCTGTTGTTTTTTCTTTATTGAGTTGCCCATGTCAGGTTTCCAGGACCAAGCCATGCACCACTTAGCAGCTTCCCTTCTGGGTGTTCTGGATTCTAAAATCACCCAAACCTGCCTTTCTGACTTTAAGTCCTGAGCCAGGAAGGCCATTCTTGATGGACATCTTACAAATATAAATTTGTCTCTGTTCCAAGTTCGTGCCTGCAGTCAGCTCTTATGGGCTAGAAAAGTATGTACTCCTGCTTCTGAATTCCACAGTTAAGACTATTTGCAATTCTGTGCTCCTGCTCTGCTCAGTAAAACAGCTGTGAGCCAAAAATACTTTTTGATACTTGACCAAAACAGCACAGATTATTCAAAACTAATAACAGCCTTGTTTGAATTCTGAGAAGTAGCAAGCAGTCCACCACCAGGTGTCACTAATTTCTCTATTACTACAGGCCATTCTCAACATTGTTTAGAAAATCTCTTCATTAAAGATTTCATCTTTTAATAAATTCACTTGTCTAGAATGAAAGGAATAGGTATAAACACTGTTTACTATTTTTATGCAAGATTCATATGATAGCATACGCATGATTTCATACTAAATCCTAAATCTAATGGAAAGAACACTTTTTTGTAATAGTTTGTTGTTGAGTCGAGGTCTTGCTTCATAATACAGTTTCATCTCCTTTCTGCCTCATGATCTTTCTGCTTCGGTTCCTTGGGTACTGGGATTCCAGGTGAACAACACTAGGATTCCACACCTAGACATACTCAAATTCTGTAACTTTTAAAAGAGAGTGGCTACTATGAAGGATAAACACATGAAAAATCACTAATTTATGCCTGGGCCTTTACTTTTGCGTTCATGCCTTGAAGTTCATGTCATGTGTGGTGGCCCAATGCTACAATATAATCCCTTGAAATGGCTGAGGTAGGAGGATTTCCCCAAGTTTGAAACAGCCTGGGCTAGCATACTATCATACCAAAATGAGTTCCTGATAATTTTAGTATATACACAAAGGCACTATCTCAAACAAACAATGTATGTTGGGACTCCTCTCTTAGCCTCTCAGATCCATAGTTTGAACTAGTTATTTGAGATGCCACCAGGTAGGGTAGGCAGAAAGAACTTCCTGTTTATCAAACGCTTGAGATATTCTACCCAGAGACAGAAGAATCCAATGATAGCTCATCTAATTGGAAAGTTATCTCAATTGGAATTCCACAGAGAAAGCTAAGATAAACACTAGGGGCAGAGGAAAACCTGGTTTTAAAAACTGCTGGTATTAGGATGCAGTTAATGCTCTACAACAGGCATTCTCAGCCCGGCCACAGCATACCCCCAGTGCACAGCTATCCAGAGACACTTTGCTTCTTTGCAATGGGAGATTGCAGGGAAAATCTCACCAGCATCTGTAAGAAAAGTTGATAGCATCCTACCTACTGTGTGCAGCTCAGCACTACAATAAAGACTGGATTTCCCCAAAGGAGCCCTGTAGAGCAACTTGGAGTATTACAAAGTCATACAAACTCACACAAACCCTTGATTAGATGTACGGCAGCTGAGTGACTTGGGAATGTTACTATAACCTGTCTAGACCTACATGATGTCATTTATAGAGCAAGGATGCTAAACAGCCTGGGGCATACTAGGGGACCTATGCATATCAGTTTCATCTTCATAGTTATTGATGTTAAGATACATTCATAATTTATGTCTTTTTGTCTTTCTTCCCCCAATGAATATACTGAGTGCACACTCTGAGCAAAGTCCTGAACAAAAGGCTGTGGTATTGGAGAAGAAGAGCCAAGTAAGTTCTGTCCCCAATAGAGCTGACATTCCAATGTGAGGCAGCCTAGTAGGTGACTCCTTACTTTAGGATGGTGGCAAATTCACATAACCATACAGAGGAGCAGTTGTGGGCATGCCTAGGAAAGGCAGATGAGCAAAGTCTGATTGTCAAGGGTAAGGCAGACACCAAGTTGAGAGAAAGACATGGAAGTATGGGCATGAGCTTTCTGAGGAACTTCAGAATGAGGCAGACAACTCTGTGGGGTCCACGTACAATAGCCATGCTTCCTTCCAGGCTCTCGATCTTAATTTGAACTCTTTCCTTTTTCATTTGTGTTAGGCAAGTTTGAAAAGGGGACCCACTGAAGAGGGCAGCATGACCATTTCTTCAGACTAGAGAACGTGAATCAGGATCTCTGAAGAAGCCACATCTATGTTGAAGGTGAAGGCAGACTGAGCCAGAATGATCTTGGGCGATCTAAGTCCCTTAGGAGCCATTGTGTTCATCCTCTCTACTTGACATAATACCATTGTGGCTAACAAGTAAATGCTTTGGAATGTATTTCCCAGTAGACCACTTGTTGCCACCGACCTTAAAGCTAAGAATGTTCAGATGGCATCTGAATCCCATAGCAGAGCTTCCTCTGCTCCATTGTTACTTTCATGTCTGACTCCCCTACTGCTGCATTTAGTAAAAGAGTTGATCCTTCTCTCCTAAGACTATAAAAAAAGTCATGTGACCTCGTTCACAATAGAACATATTACTGAGGGGCCTGAATCCCCACTCTGACACATTCAGTTTAGAATAAAGTATCATATATCCCTTGGAACAAGAGCATCATTGTGTCAGTGAACATAAGTACCAGGATAGAACCCTGATATGTGGACTGGAGAGATGACTAAGTGGTTATCGGTGCTTGTCACCAAACCTGACAACCTGAGTTCAATTCCCAGGAGCCACATTGCTGTAAGAGAGGGTTGACTTAGGCAAGCTGTCCTCTGACCTCCAAATGTGTTCTGTGACATGTGTAGGCTCTCTTTATTCTAAATACAATAATAAATCATCAATATGAAGAATAAAAATAAAGAACATTGACTATAGCCTTTACAAATCCCCAAGCTCAGGGGACACCTTTTGATATGGTGGTAGAAGCCCAAAGAAGTTCAAGACCAAATTTTGTTGCTTCAAATGGCTTTAAAAGAATCTTTAACCCTCTCTGAGTTCCACCTTCTTCCTTCAGAAAAGAGAAATGATGGGGCACTCCCAGAACCAGTAATAATAGATTCCTGTTCCATGAAGGGAGTTTTTTGGGTTCCACAAAAGGAAAAAACAATATTTTCAGTGTTAATGCTCATGCTCCAGGTCTCATCTAGACTGCCTCTCACCAGCAGCATGGTTGACAATGATAAAGCGACTGTTTTGCACTCTCCCAGACTTCAGAGAAGTTTCTGCCTTTCAACTGAGGCAGCTGGGAGTTGGGTTTGACATGGAGTTCATACTTAAATGACACAAACCCGAGGGGTACATGTGGCTATAAATTGGGGGATGCAGCAGTGTTTTGTAGATGCTGTAATAAATAAAAGGTAAGAACAGACACACACACAAACACACACACACATACATATACATACACACACACTCAAAGCTACCACTGCTGCTCAGCAACATAATGCTCATGTTTAAACAAAGGCCACTAGCAAATGGGTTAAGTTTATTCAAGCATGGCAGAACCAGGATTCAGCTACAGGGAATCAGAGCTACAGCCATGAGCTATGAAGTCCCCAGAGCTTACATCAGTCATCTATGCAGATGTTTATCTTGCATGACCACTGTGCTGGCCTCTATCGCTTCACAGCCCCCAAGCGCTGCCTTCTTCCCAGAATGCCTGGATACTATTCTTAGTCACCAGTAATTTTGTTTTTATCTTCATTCCCTTGTCCATTTGGGAACACGTGACTGTGAGTCAATGGCAGAGAAAGTAGGCCTGTTAGAGGAGCCGGGGCCTGGAGCACTAACCCAGTGATTAAGCTCTTGGGTCATGCTGGTACATCACAGAGTTCTTTCTTTTAAATACAGAGCAGTTGCATTTGATATGAAATGGGCTGACTCAGGCCTGTCATGCTAAGAAGGTCACATAATTGTGGTGGCATATGCAGCCTGAATAAACAATGTTATAGAGCCTTCCAAAGAGAGAAGAGACTCCAGGCTTTCAGACTTAAAGGGAAAGTGCAAATGATTTCTCATGCAGAGAATATTACTGTTTTCCTGTAGTTGTGGCTTTGACTTTTAGAATACCTTGAGTGATATCACTAGTCCTGTAACAAATCTGCTGATTGTAGCATTTCTTTAAAATAACCTAAAATCTGGTGATTGGGACATTAAAAAAAAATCTACTTAGATTCTGTGTATGTGGTATTTTGGTTTAGATACCATCTCATGACTTATGCCAACACAGTTTGTACTGCTTCCCCACCTGCATATCTCCTAGTCCTCCTCACTCCTCACCTTCCTTCTATGACCTGTTAAATTCATGCAACGGCAGTGCGTTTGCGCACAGCAAGCATGTCTATCCAAGGACACTACAAGAAGCCTCTCTTCATCCTCCCCCCTTGACTGACCACTAATGCTGTAAATTCTGAGACCATCTATTTCTAATTTTTGGTTTATAAAAAGCAATTTATCAGATAGTACATAGTCTTTCATATCTGGTTTGCTTTCCTTGATGTTTTTGTGTGAAATTTGTCTCTATTGTGTGAACTCTGGTTTGGCTTATTCTTTTTGTTTATTTTTGAGATTGTATTTTAGTTACAGCGTTTCTCCCCTCCCTTTCCTCTCTCTGCATCCCCCATATAGTCTACTTATTCTTACTGCTGCATTCTTGCCTTTGTATAAATGTGCCATATTGTATATTTCAATACATAATAACAACATTTACGGTTTTATAAGTACCGAATTCTGAATATACTTATTTGGGAATTATACAGTTAGAAATGGAATTGATTAGACAAAATGCATTCCAAATATATAGATATACATATACTCATGCACATGCACAAACACACACATGTGTTATATAATTACATAGTACATGTATGTGGTGGTTTGAATGAGAATGGCCCGCATAGGTTCATATATTTGAATGCTTGAGTCTCAGTTGGTGGAACTGTTTGGGAAGGATTAGGAGGTGTGGCCATGTTGGAGGAGGTGTGTCACTGGAGGTGACTGAGGTTTCAAAAGAGGGAGTTAGCTGCCTCCACCTTGTACTTTGGATCAAGAAGTAAGCTCTCAGATACTGCTCGAGTACTATTCCTACTTGCCTGCTGCCATGCTCCCACCTATTATGGTCATGAACTCTAACCATCTGTAACTGTAAGCCCAAATAAACATTATATTTTATAACTTGCCTTGTCATGGTGGCTCATCACAGTTGTAAAAACGTAACTAAGATAATTTGTAATATATGTAATGCTTATCTATTTATCTGTCTATCCATCCATCCACATACCACATATAAACCTATATAAATACTCATATTACTTGGTTCTCTAAAGTTGTATCAATGTATTTTCTGACCAGCAATGTAAGGAAGCTATGATTCCTCTGTACCCTTGCCATTAGTAATATTGTTCAGCTATTGTATTAGTTACTCTTTTGGTTGTTCCGATAAGACACCATGGCAACTTATATGGAGAAAGAATTTATTTGGGTTTACAGTTAAGAGGAATAGGAGTTCATCATGGCAGGGAGGCACGATACCAAGAAGTAGGCACGTTGGCAGGTGCAAGAGGTTGAGAGCACATCTCGACCACAAGTAGGGAGCAGTGGATGAAGTGAATGTAGAGCAAGGCTGTACATTCTCAAAGCACATCAGTGATGTACTTCCTCCACTAAGCTGAACCTTTCCAAAAGCTCTGCAAACAGCTCCACTGCCTGGGAACTAAGTGTTCAAATACCTGAGCCTATGAGGAAGAGTTCTTATTCAAACCTTCTCCAAAGTTCCTATAGAGTGAATATATTCATCTCTATTTTCCATTATAGTTCCTTTGCAGCTGAAGTGTATTTTCCCTTCTCAATTTATGTGAATGGTTGAAAGTTTAATATAGCTAGTAATTAATAATAGTGTAACTGTATCTAGTCACTGCTAAGAAAATTAAAAAATGAAGCGTCAATTTTTTTTCCCATCAGGAATTTAATCTTCTAAGGATTTATTTTGATAGTAGTTAAAAGCAGGAAAATGTACATAGCCACCAAAATCTAAGCTACTTCTTTATTAGAACTTTTAAAGCCAGCCCATTGCAAGCACAAGTAGAAAAAATATAACCATAATTCATGAGGTACTGAGTCTGATTGCTAAAGCAACCTTCACCGTCTCCTCCTGGGGATCTCAAAGCTAATACTTCAGATCCCTTTCTCAATTCTATTTAATAGAGGCAGAAACCAACAGATGGTGGAAGGAGGCCTGATGCCAGGCAGTTGAGAAGGTGAAGAGTCTAGAACTTCACCCTCTAGACAAGACTGGCCAGCCATGGCCTGAGACATATTTTTAAAGCCCAGTTTTAATCAGAATTTCTTTTAGTCCACATGGAATGTAGAGACTCATTGAAATTTCATCATAACCTCGTTTGTTGTGGAGACTCACAATACAGACAGAACTTTCTGTTGCAGAGGTGTAACTTTAGTGGGAGAGTGTTTACCCGATTGCAGACAGAACTTGACTGTTAATAGCTAAGCTCGGAACATGAGAGTATAGTGGGCCACTGATAATGATTTGAACATAGTCCCGAAGAGCATGAGACCATGAGAGGCATGATAGAAAAGCTCTAAGTTAGTTGCTCCAAGCCAGCTTCAGTCTCTGCCATCTACAGAGTGGGGGAAAAGCTCATCTTCTGTAGTACAATGTGTCCAAACTCCTACATGTGCTGCTGTTCGCTTCCATAGACCTAATATGTTCCTGAATATATTTAGCCTATTTTGTCTCATTTATAAAGTCATATCTACTACCAAGATGCAGACATTAAAAGAGAAAGACAGGTAGATGATAGAACACGAGTTATCAATCATTCTACACGTAATCTTCCCATCGCATTCTCATTCACACTGACACATAACACATAAGGTCTACAATGTCTAATTTCTGGCTCTATCATGAACATGCAGAAGCACAAAAACAAGGTGCACCCCTTATACAGCCCAAGTCTCTCAGCCCTGTAGTGTCACTGTGATGGGTGTCCTTAATATCTCATGAGTCCTGAGTAGTATGGAGAAATGTATAGGCTTGCCAGTGTCCTGTTGCTTAGGCAGAGTTCTGTGTCAGATGTCAGCTGTGTGGACAATTCCACTAGAAATGATCATCACGCAACACTTCACTGTCCCTGGTTACATGAGCCATATTCAAATGGACACAAATCTAAACTGGAAGATAATCTAGCCTGCATTTGGGGGTACTTCATATTTATAATTAATAAATTTACTCTGAGGACAAGAGACTAGCAGGAGACCTCTACAAGGAAATGAAGTAGTGGACACTCTTACTGTCACAAGGATGGCACCGGAAGACCCACTGAGCTGAGTATCTTCTGTAGTAGAAAAACTGAAGTCAGAGAGGTGAATGTGAGTGCATGTTACATGTGATAAGATCACACATTTCTTCATCAGAGTTTTATTTAAACCCTATATAGCAGTGGTTCTCAACCTTCCTAATGCTGCGCCCCTTTAATACAGCTCCTCATGTTGTGGTGACCCCCAACCATAACATTATTGCTGTTGCTACTTCATAACTGTAATTTGGCTACTGCTATGAATCATAATGTAAACATCTGTGTTTTCTAATGGCCTTAGTTGACCCCTGTAAACTCTGTGGCTCTCCGATGGAGTCATGGCCCACAGATTGAGAACCACTGGTGTGGACCATTAGATTCATTAAATTACTTTAGTAAAGTTACATTTCTTGCCCAACTCAATGGAATGGTGCCTAGAATTCATACCTGGTTATGTGCAGGAAACTGCCTGGTATGTATAAATGGTCATCCCATTATCTAGAAGATCTAATTAACACCCTGTCTCTTGCTACCCAAGAATTAAGTTGTAATCATAGTGTCTATTTGATATGCTATAAATAGTTTTTACTAAGACTTTACTAGCAGAGATATCTTTTTCAGCCTCCAATAGAAATGTTTTAGACACCAGGATATTAAGAATACTCACTAGACATTCTCATCAAATTAAAAATTGAATTTTTATAAAGTATTCTTTATCACCTGAGTTAACACAAGTGGTGTGAGAGGAACAAGGACTGCATCAGACAAGTTTTCTGATGGTTTTGGAGGAAACCATGTGCCTCTTACTTGTGTTTTCATTGTATTTCTTCCTGAGGTCCATGGAGAACAGCCATCACCATCTGGCCAGGCTAATTCTGGGAGGCTGCAGCTGCAGCCCCGTGTCTGGCAATCACAGCTCCAGGTTCCTTCCATACTAAATAGCTGGCTCAATTGCAGCCTGGCTAGCATATTCCACTGTAGACAGCCTCGTTTCCTAGTAGGAGTTCAGCCTTACAAACTTGACAGATCATCCTTGTCATTCATTAGCCTGGCGTTCACATCCCACCTTCTCCTTTTAGGACTATAAGTTGGGCTTTTGGAAACATATACACCTCACTTGGGCATACCCTCTTACACAGATGGTTGCAATCTTCCTATAATTGGTCCCTCTGATTCAATTTTTCTATTTCATGATCCATCCAATTCCAATTCCAGTTTAATTATTCAGAAGCCCAGATCAAACCCTGTTATCCCCATGTCATCTTTTGAAACAGGTTCACTGTTGACCAGGTGAGCCTTGGCTTGTCATTCTTCTGCCTTAGATTTCTGCTAGGACTTCAGACATGAACGGCCATACTATGCTCCAGCTATGGATTTATTTAATGCTATTGTGGCTCTCGGATAAATGCAAACACCCTGCACTTTTGCTCAAGGCATTTTATCACCTGGCCCTACCCTTGACAAGCAGTATACCAGAGTAGCTAAGAGTTTAGTGGTCACAGGTACTAGCCCACAGCAGCACCTTCCTGGCCTGTGCATGCTTTTTTTCTCATCAGCTAAGTGGATGAGGTCAAGGTTTTAATCTCTCTAACACCTCCACAGTACAGGCTCAATAAATGGTCTGTGTAACTAAGCTTCATCCCACTTCCATTCCTGAACAAAAGCATCTAGAAGGTCAGAAATTAGAGATATGAAGTGAAGAGACAATGAAGTGTGCTGTACACCAGAAAGTAAGAACAGCCCACGCATGTACCAGTTTACAGATTACCTGTGTACAGTTCTCATTTCCTCTAGTACCAGTTTTGCTCATTCTGACCTTAGTGAGAAAACTCTTGATTCACAGGTTACCGAGAATGAATGAAAAACCAAGAACCCTGACAAAATGACAGCAGCTCCGTCACTGGAGCTTGTGATATCTGTTGATGTAGCTGAGCTGGTCCTTCTGCTCCAGGTCTTCCTGGAATCACAGAAAAGAAACCTCCTGGGGATTTCAGTCATATCTACTCTTATCTTTGCAGTGCCCACTGAAGAAGAAATTCTCCGGGCTTCTGTAAAGCTTCTCCTGACCTTCAAGGGACTCTCAGGGAGGAGAAATGTCCTGGCACTAACAGCCTTTCTGGGCTGCTGTTTTTGACTTTCTTGTCTCTTCGAGAAACCTATATATTCCTTTGCATCTGTGTACATTCACTCTGTTGATGGAGACTCAGCGGGCTTGAGAATAATGGGCTTAGAATTTTGCCATCACCCTATTCACCACTCCCAAAAGGCCAAGTGATCTTGGAAAAGTAACTTTGTATCTTGACATTTCCCTTTTTTTACTTATAAAAAGTCACCATTGACCCAAAGAATCATCATTTGGTATTAAATATATTAAATACCTAAATACCTCTTTGTAAAAGCCTCCATTAATCAGTAATATCTTTGAGTACATCAAAATTCATAACACAATGCATTATATACACATACATTACATACAGCACACACACACACACACAGAGGCATGTGTACACTCACATATGTGTACCCATGTCAAATGCACATATTCATAAAGAATGGTAGTACACCAGCATTGAGAAGCCAGAAGAGGAAGAACTGTGAGTTTGAGTCAACCTACTCTAGATAGCCTTTTCTTTTTCAAGCAAAGCCTCTAGATCTCAGGCAGATGTGAATCGAAACCTTACATTGTATATTTCACACTGTGTTCTCAGGAGATGACTTTGCTCTTCTGGGCTGGCTTCTTGATCCGTATAGTGAGGAAATATTAATTCTATGAAAACTTACAGACAAACAGTAACTTCAGGAAGGATGAGCAGTGCGTAGCTGTGCCTGTTCGCCTCCTTGATGTGCATCATCTGATTGTGCTTGTTGAATTATGTGCTTCTGGTGAACATTTATAGATATATGCCTATGCTCCTCCAAGCCATGCATTCACACTTCAGTGTCCTTCTCCCAATACAGAGCCAGTCCTATCCCATCCCTCATGAAGAAATCTTTCTAATATTCTGGTCGTGCACATATCCTTGAAGCTCTTTGAAACATACTAAATTAAACTTGTAACAACAATGCACTCCCAGGTTGACAGGCAAGCTGTAAACATGCAAAAGGAAGAGTCACACTTTCAGCCCTCTGAGAGCTGAGAGCTGCTAACTCCCAAGTTGTCAGCCTGCAATGGCTGCCTCTTAGTTGCCTGCTTGAAGGGAGTTGTAGGTAGGTCCTGGGAGCTCACTCAGATCTGGTGTGAGAAAGCCTTGGCCCAGTATTTTTTCTCATGTTCAGACAGGTTGGTCATGTGCAAAAATGGGCAGCTAAGTAGACCTCCATATCTTCATGTGGAAATAAAGACTCTTCTCTATAAAAGAACAGAGGGAGTTCTGTCTCTCTCTCTGTCTGTTACTGCAAAGTAATACTTGTTATGCACTAAGCAACAAAATGTATGTTCAAGGCACAGACATAACAATTCTCAGTCCCAATCCTTCAGGGGCTCAAAACTAATTTCTCCTTTTTCAACATCCACACATGACTTGGCTTTCATGATTCACACAGCGGCAAAGACAATGGTCTGTCTTAGGTATAGAAATGGGTATTTTTGGCATTTTGTCTAGGCTCCACACCACAGTTACCTGGCAACAGCCAGGTGTGCCTATTTCCAAGGGGCTGCTTGGTTTCCATCTGTGGCTGGGGACCTCAGTCTGTGGCACAAGGCTCTCTCCAAATAGAGACAGGGAAAGCTAGCCTCCCAGGAATGTGGACAAGCCTGTGAGTGGAGGTAAGACAAGCACCACTGCTCAGAGGGACACACCTGGAACCCTCAGGACACAGGAGCCTTCCGGATTATACCTATGGCCTGTGCCACACGGCTCCACAGGCAAATAGCACAGGGAAAGAGCTAGCTTCCCAGGAGTGTGGACAAGCCTGTGATTGGGGGTAAGTCCAACATCTCTGCTCAGAGGGACCCAACAGAAACCCTCAGGGTACAGGGACTGGGGAGTGGCCTTCCAGTTTCCTTCTGCAGCTGGGGAGATGATCCTGTGACACAGAGCTCCATACTTAAATAGTGCCAGGAGAGAGCTGGTCTCCTAGGTGTGGCAACACACCTTCAAGCACAGGCAAGACCACCACTACTGTTCAAGCTCCTCAATCAAGAGGGACCATTACAGAGCATCAGGACACAGGATCAGCTGGGGACAGGATCCTTCCTCTTTCTGTCTGCACCCCAGAGCTGACCCTGTACCAAAGCTCTCCAAACCCAAATTCCTCTCAGAGAGAGCTGGTCTCTAAGGTGTACTGACACAGAAGCTTGCATGAGGGATGAGCCACAGTCAGAGAGAGCAAGACCAGCTAACACTAGAGTTAACCAGATGGCGAAAGGCAAGGGCAAGAATATAAGTAACAGAAACCAATGCAACATGGCATCATCAGAACCCAGTTCTCTCACCACAGCAAGCCCTAGGTACCCTAACACACCAGAAAAGCAAGACTCAGGTTAAAAATCACATCTCATGATGATGAGGGAAGACTTTAAGAAGGAAATAAATGAGTCCCTTAAAAAAAACAAAAACAAAAACAAAAACAGGAGAACACAGGTAAACAGCTAGAAGCCCTTAAAGGGGAAACACAAAAATCGCTTGAAGAATTGCAGGAAAACACATTCAAACAGACAAAAAAATGAACAAAACCATCCAGGATCTAAAAATGGAAATAGAAACAATAAAGAAATCACAAAGGAAGACAACCCTGGAGATAGAAACCCTAGAAAAGAGATCAGGAGTCATAGATGAAAGCATCACGAACAGAATACAAGAGATAGAAGAGAGAATCTCAGGGGCAGAAAGATACCATAGAAAACATTGACACAACAGTCAAAGAAAACGCCAAATGCAAAAAGCTCCTAACCCAAAACATTCAGGAAATCGAGGACACAGTGAGAAAACCTACGGATAATAGGTATAGAAGAGAGTGAAGATTCCCAAGACAAAGGGCCAGTAAATATCTTCAACAAAATTATAGAAAAAATCCCTAACCTAAAGAAAGAGATGAACATAAACATTCAAGGAGCCCACAGAACTCCAAATAGATTGGACCAGAAAAGAAATTCCTCCCATCACATAATAGTCAAAATACCAAATGCACAAAACCAGGAAAGAATATTAAATGCAGTAAGGGGAAAAAGTTCAAATAACATATAAAGGCAGACCTAGCAGAATTACACCAGACTTCTCACCAGAGACTATGAAAGCTAGAAGATCCTGGGCAGATCTCATACAGATCGTAAGAGTACACAACTGCCAGCACAGGCTGCTCTACGCAGCAAAACTCTCAATTACCATAAATGGTGAAACCAAGATTTTCTTTGTCAAAACCAAACTTACACAATATATTTCTCACAAACCCAGCCCTACAAAGGATAATAGATGGAAAACACCAACACAAGGACAGAAAATACACCCTAGAAAAAGCAAGAAAGTAATCTTTCAATAAACTCAAAATATGATAGCCACACAAAAATAAAATAACAGGAAGCAACAATCACTATTCTTTAATATCTCTTAACATCAGTGGATTCAATTCCCCGGTAAAAAGACATAGACTTACAGACTGGATACATAAACAGGTCCCAGCATTTTGCTGCATACAAGAAATGCACCTCCGTGTTAAGGACAAACACTACCTCAGAATAAAGGGCTGGAAAACAATTTTCCAGGCAGATGGTCCCAATAAACAGGTTGGGGTAGCCATTCTAATATCAGATAAAACCACCTTTCAATCAAAAGTCATCCAAAAAGATAAGGAAGGACACTTCATACTCATCAAAGGAAAAATCTACCAAGAAGAACTCTCAATTCTGAACATCTATGCTCCAAATGCAAGGGCACCCACATTCATAAAAGAAACTTTACTAAAGCTCAAAGCACACATTGCACTTCACACAATAAGAGTGGGAGACTTCAACACCCCACTCTCATCAACGGATAGATCTTGGAAACACAAGCTAAACAGGGACACAGTGAAACTAACAGAAGTTATGGACCAAATGGATTTAACAGATATCTATAGAACATTTCATCCTAAATCAAAAGAATATACCTTCTTCTCAGCACCTCATGGTACCTTCTCCAAATTTGACAATATAATTGGTCACAAAACAAACATCAACAGATAAAAGAAGACTGAAATAATCCCATGCCTCCTATTAGATCACTGTGAATTAAGGCTGGTCTTCAAAGGCAACAAAAACAACAGAAAGCCCACATACACATGGAAGCTGAACAACACTCTACTCAACGATAACTTTGTCAAGGAAGAAATAAAGAAAGAAATTAAAGACTTCCTAGAATTTAATGAAAATGAAAGTACAACAGACCCAAACTTATGGGACACAGTGAAAGCAGTGTTAAGAGGAAAACTCATAGCTCTGAGTGCCTGCAAATAGAAACTGGAGAGAGCACAAACAGTTTAACGGCACACCTGAAAGCTATAGAACAAAAAGAAGCTAATACACTCATAAGGAGTAGAAGGCAGGAAATAACCAAACTCAGAGCTGAAATTAACTAAGTAGAAACAAAAAGAACTATACAAAGAATCAACAAAACCAGGAGCTGGTTCTTTAAGAAAATTAACAAGATAGATAAATCCTTAGCCAGACTAATCAGAGGATACGGAGACAGTATCCAAATTAACAAAATCAGAAATGAAAGGGAGATATAACAACAGAATCTAAGGAAATTCAAAAAATCATCAGATCCTACTACAAAAGCCTATATGCAACAAAATTGGAAAATCTGGATGAAATGGACGATTTTCTAGACAGACACCAAATACCAAAGTTAAGTCAGGATCAGATAAACCATCTAAAGAGTCCCATAACTCCTAAAAAAATTGAAGCAGTCATTAAAAGTCTCCCAACAACAAAAAGCCCAGGCCCAGATGGGATTAGTACAAAATTCTATCAGACCTTCAAAGATGAGCTAATACCTCCAATACTCTTCAAGCTACTCCACAAAATAGAAACAGAAGGAACACTACCCAATTCATTCTATGAGGCCACAGTTACACTGAAGCCAAAACCTCACAAAGACTCAACAAAGAAAGAAAACTTCAGCCCAGTTTCCCTTATGAAAATCGATGCAAAAATACTCAATAAAATTCTCTCAAACCAAATCTAAGAACACATCAAAACAGTCATTCACCATGATCTAGTAGGCTTCATCCCAGGGAGGCAGGGATGCTTCAATACCTGGAAATCCATCAATGTAATCCACTACATAAACAAAGAAAAAAAACCACATGGTCATTTTATTAGATGCTAAAAAACATTTGACAAAATTCAACATCCTTTCATGATAAAAGTCTTGGAAAGATCAGGAATTTAAGGCCCATACCTACACATAGTAAAAGCAATATACAGCAAACCAGTAGCCAACATCAAACTAATTGGAGAGAAACTTGAAGCAATCCCACTAAAATCAGGGACTAGATAAGGCTGCCCTCTCTTTCCCTATCTATTCAATGTATGACTTGAAGTTCTAGCTAGAGCAATTAGACAACAAAAGGAGGTCTAAGGGATACAAATTGGAAAGGAAGAAATCAAAATATCACTATTTGCAGATGATATGATCATATACTTAAGTGATCAAAAAACTCCACCAGAGAACTGCTCCAGCTGATAAACAACTTCAGCAAAGTGGCCGGTTATAAAATAACTCAAACAAATCAGTAGCTTTCCTATACTTGTAGAATAAATAGGCTGAGAAAGAAATTAGGGAAATGATACCCTTCACAATAGTCACAAACAGTATAAAGTATCTTGGTGTGACTCTAACCAAACAAGTTAAAGACCTGTATGAGAACAACTTCAAGTCTCTGAAGAAAGAAATTGAAGAAGACCTCTGAAGATGGAGAGATCTCCCATACTCATGGATTGCCAGGATCAATTCAGTAAAAATGGCCATACTGCTGAAAGGAATCTTCAGATTCAATGCAATCCCCATCAAAATTCCAACTCAATTCTTCATAGACTTAGAAAGAGCAATTCTCAAATTCATTTAGAATAACAAATAACCCAGGATAGCAAAAACTATTCTCAACATTAAAAGAACTTTCTGGGGGAATCAGCATCCCTAACCTCAAGCTGTACTACAGAGCAGTAGTGATAAAAACTGCATGGTATTGGTACAATGACAGGCAGGTACATCAATGGAATAGAATTGAAGACCCAGAAATGAACCCATACACTTATAGTTACTTGATCTTTGACAAAGGAGCTAAAACCATCCAGTGGAAAAAGGACAGCATTTTCAACAAATGGTGCTGGTTCAACTGGCAGTCAACATGTAGAAGAATGCAAATTGATCCATTCCCATTTCCCTGTACAAAGCTCAAGTCCAAGTGGATCAAGGACCTCCACATAAAACCAGATACACTGAATCTAATAAAAGAAAAAGTGGGAAAAAGTCTGGAACACATGGGCACAGGATAAAAGTTCCTGAACAGAACATCAATGGCTTATGCTATAAGACCATGAATTGACAAATGGGACTTCATAAAATTGCAAAGCTTCTGTAGGGTAAAGGACTCTACCAATCAGACAAAATGGCAATCAACAGATTGGGAAAAGGTTTTTACCAATCCTACATCTGATAGAGGGCTAATATCCAATATATACAAAGAACTCAAGCAGTTAGACTCCAGAGAACCAAATAACCCTAGCAAAAAAAAATGGTAAACAGAACAAATCAGAGAATTTTCAACTGAGGAAACTCAAAGGGCTGAGAAGCACCTAAAGGAACATTTAACATCCTTAGTCATCAGGGAAATGCAAATCAAAACAACCCTGAGATTCCACCTCACACCAGTCAGAATGGCTAAGATAAAAATCTCAGGTGACAGCAGATGTTGGCGAGGATGTGGAGAAAGAGGAACACTCCTCCATTGCTGGTGGGATTGCAAACTGGTACAACCACTCTGGAAATCAGTTTGACGGACCCTCAGAAAATTGGACATAATACTACCTGAGGACCCTTGGCATATACCCAGAAGATGCTCCAACATGTAATAAGGACACATGCTCTACTATATTCATAGCAGCCATATTTATAATAAAAAAGCTGGAAACAACCCAGATGTCCTTCAACAGAGGAATGGATACAGAAAATGTGGTACATTTACACAATGGAATACTACTTGGCTATTAAAAACAATGACTTCATGAAATTCACAGGCAAATGGATGGAACTTGAAAGTATCATCCTGAGTGAGGTAACTCAGTCACAAAAGAACAAACACGGTATGTGCTCACTAATAAGTGGATATTAGCCCAAGAGTTGAGAATACCAAAGATTCAATTCACAGAGATTGTTGCACTGAGTGTGGGGTCCCAGATGGAGGAGTTAGAGGAACTGCAGGAGCCACATGGAGGGAGCAACAGTGTCAACTGGCCAGACACCCCCAGTGCTCCTGGAGACTGGACCAACCAAGGAGTACATATGGAGGGACTCATGGTGCTGGCCACATATGTGGCAGAGGCAGGCCTTGTTGGCCATCAGTTGGATGAGAGGCCTTTGGGCCTGAGGGTGTTAGCTGTCCCAGTATAAGGGAATGCCAGGGAAGGAAGATGGGAATGGGTGGTTAGGTGGGGGAACGCCCTCATAGAGGCAGGGGTAGGGGTAGGGATAGGGTTTTCCAAAGGGGAGACCTGGAAAGGGGAAAATATTTGAAATGTAAATAAAGTACCAAAAAATACAAATAAAAATAAATTAAAAAAGGGGGAGGCTCCTTGTCCCCTTCTCTCTCTCTCTTTCCTTCCTGCTTTTGCTCTGTCCTCTTGCTCCTGCTCCCCTTTTCTCCCCGTTCCCCTCACTTCTCTTTTACCACATGCTCATGGCCAGCCTCTACTCCTCTATTCTCTCTATTTCTGCCTTTTCTGTGTCTACTACCCTCTCAACTCCCCTCCCCATGCCCTGAATAAACTCTATTTTGTACTATACCACCCCGTAGCTGGTCCCTCAGGGGGAAGGGATTGTTCAGCATGGGCCAGCAGAGGCACCTTCTTCCCCCACACCTGACTACACATCCGCTAAACATATCCCTTCTCTCTTTACTTTTATAAAACACAACAGATACTACAGAAATATTTGAAGCCATTCTCAGAACAGCAACTCTGGGAGATACTCACTTTCTTCGTGAGAGTTTTTTTTCCAGAATCCTTATATTTAACCATAAAATATTACTTATATACTAAGATGACAAAGAAAAAGTGTAATTAGACTCTGAAGAGATGGCTCAGCAGAGTACTTGCCGCTCTTGCAAAGGTCCTGAGTTTGCCTCCCAGGTTCCACATTGGGTGGTCTAAAGTCACTTGTAATTACAGTTCCAAGGGATCTATAAACATGTACATGTACACTCATGACACACACACACACACACACACACACTGGTCTAAAGTCACTTGTAATTACAGTTCCAAGGGATCTATAAACATGTACATGTACACTCATGACACACACACACACACCATAAGTGGAATAGTATGTAAAGGTCACATATTCAAAGGTCAGAAATCGAGTGAGCACGTTTTGGTTATGATTTCACAAAATAAAAATGTTATACTGTTATTATTTTCAATATATATTAGGTCATCTCTTTATTTGAAAGAAATGTGTCAGGGTGACCAACTTTAAATTTACAACTTAAATTGTCAAGTTAAGTAATAACTGGACTAAGAATGAAGTCCACATCCAGCATATGCCCTATGACAATCCTGACTTTTATAGAACAGTTGTTTTGTAGCACTGTTAATGCTTTTGGAATTAGCAAAGAGAGTTAATTGAACAATGACATAACAACACCATCCAACTAGTGAAAATAATCTTTTAGTCATGTGTGATGATACACTTATAAACTCAGCCTGAGATATATAGTCTTCCAGACTGAGGCAAAAGGAGGTAATATCAAGACTATGATGAGCTGCAGAAGAAGCTTTAAGTCCAGCCTGTGTTACTCAGTGACAACAAACAGATATCATTTTGGTGACTCGAAATCTTCAGTTGCATGTGTTCCACCTGGAATACCCATGGAGATCAGGAAATTAGGAAGGACCCAGAACGGTGTGGTAGAGTGTGATGTTATAAAGAGAAGGAGGAGGAGGAGGAGGAGAAGAAGGAGGAGAAGAAGGAAATGACAAGGGTTGCGGGGTAAGGGATGCGAGGGCAGATGAGGAAGGGAATGGAAGAAAAAATACCTACCATTCGCATCGCTGTAAAAGTCTTATAGAAACACACTGCTGTAAAAGCTCCCTAAGTTATATGCATACACACACACATATATATAAAGTTTAAATGGAGTTACCCACAATGGGAGAAAATGACCCTTCTGGACACCACAGGCCAACATCTTAAAAGCCCAGTGGCAGGAATGGATTACCTCTTCTGGAGTTGTTGACCAGTGAGGTTTTTTAGAACTCCAAACATTACATGCGATTCCTAATACTCTTAGTTGCCCTCCAGCATATGGTGGTAAGTCTCTATTGTTAAAATCCCCACCTAGATACAAAGAAATCAAACTGGTACTTACCTGGAAGCTTCATTCATTCTTACTGGCCAGCTTTAATCATGTTGGGAGGTGCTATTCATATTACTGGAAGAGAAAGTAATCACCAATCTACCCAGCTTTGAACCCTGTGAGTGAAAATAATGACCAGTCTAGCAAGACATGCCTAGTGGTGCAATAGCAGCACAAATGACATGGGGGTAGTCAACCACCTTCTGATTGGTGTTATGGCCCACTCCACAGTTGAAAATCCACACCTAGCACCATTTCCACAAAACTGTGTATAGACAGGTCATAAGCCCCAAGAGAACCTCTACTACCATTACTCTGCTAAATGGGCACAGTAGTGAATCCATTCCAAAATGACTTATTGTTGTGTTCAGAGATTAGTGCATTTCTCAACCTTCATCAGTAAATGGCAATTAACACAGAGAACCACAAATGGTCAAGGTGAAGCATAGCTGCCTGAATTCCCATGCTAATTATGTTACCCAAAACTTACAGTGTCAGAACTGAGGGACCCTGCACCCAAATTAGTTCTGTTTGGTAAGTAAAGATGCCGACAACCAATGACTGAGCAGGGCAGACAGAGACATGACTTTTAGGATTCCAGGGTAAGGGACTGGGGAAGGAAAAGAAAGGGAGCCACCATGCTGGGACAAGGTGGAGGAGAGGAGAAACCACACCTGAGAAGGTGCCAGACAGAGAGCATAACCACCATGTAGGAGCCAAGGAAGAGTGTCCCCAAGAGGGCCCCCTGACTGGGTCTAGGGAAGCAAAGATGGAATATAGATTTTAGTAAGTAATAACTTGGGAATATAGGAGGGAGGTGGATTAGCCACATGAAGGTTAGGAAGTGGCCCAGCCATTGAGCTGTTTTAGGCATATCAAAATGTAAAGGCTGTGTGTATGTATCTTTCATTTGTGAACCCACTGCTGCTGGGATCGATTTGAATGTCTTATTGGGTACAACCTACAGTGAAGATAATAAGAGACTGTGAATTAATTTCTCCTACCTAGGGAGTCTATATCACCATATCCTCTTATGGCTCAGGGATCATTGTATAAGAGTGGAAAGAAGACTGTAAGAGCTAGAAGTGGTAGACGGCTACCAGGAAATAGCAGGCCAGTTGCACTTGTGAATTCACAACAGTTGAGACAGCATGCACAAGAACTGTGCAAGCTCAAGCCAGACAAAATGCCAGCATGGATACAGGAGGCAGATATGAAGCCCTACCCATAGCTAACATGCCAGGCATAGCAGGCCATTGGCAGCTGCTGAGAGAGAGAAAATCAGTTTTCTTTAAGGGTGTGGACCCTGATGTGTTAGCCATGCTCCAGTGAAAGGCTACACATCAGAGAGTACATGGGCAGTACCAACTGTACTTGATGAATTTCAAAAAAGCATACAAAGCTGAACTAGGAAGTCAGGATGAATATGGGAGAAGTAGGGGGAAGAAATGATCATGAGAGAAATTCATTGTTCAAAAATCTGAAAAAAGGGAGAAAAAATTAAAATTTTTGAATTCTAATAATTCACTTGTTTGGTAAGTATTCAATTAAATACTAGACAACACCTGATCAGTAACAGATAGGAACATTACTGAACTCTTCCTCAACCACTGCCGTGTAAGTTACAGCAGTGGTTCTCAACCTGTTAGTTGTTACAGTGGTCACATACAGATATCCTGCATATCAGATATTTGCATTATGATTCATAATAATAGCAAGATTACAGTTATGAAGTAGCAACAAAATAACTTGATGGTTGGGGGTCAGACAACATGAGGAACTGTAATAAAGGGTCAGAGGAATAGAAAGATTGAGAACCACTGAGTTACAGGGACATGTATTCCTTACTCACTTAGCAGTTGAATCATGGGAAATATTTTACAGGGAAATAATAAGTGTCTTCATTAATCTTGGTAGCCTGGCAGGTATAACATGACCTATGTTCAGTGTTTTTGAATCTCCAGGATGATGTGTGAATGTATCCCAGCAGAGCTTTCTCAGGCAGCAACAGATTTTCAACATTACATCACACATACCAATTAAAGGCCATTTCATAAGAAAGCCTTCCTGCATCATTTCTCAGCATCATCGGTAATGGAAAGAAATAATTTCATGAAACCCACTGGGACAAATGAAGAAGCTCACTATGATAAATTAGAGTTTGGAGGGGGTGAGTGGGTACAGACGGGAAAATGGAGGTTACAGCTGGTGAAAAGTAGGAAATGCCTCATTTAAAGGAAATGCAAGCCTTGATGACAGTTGTAATGTGGTCCATGACTGAAGGAGTCTAAAGAAACCCAGTGTACCACAGGCTGGAAGGACACTATACCAGATGTACTGAGGTTAAATTGTTCAATAAATATGATAAAAAAGTTTTACATGCAACCTGGAAGAAAAAGCACACAAATAAAGAGGGGGGAGTTGAAATTATAGAACATTTCTTATTAGCAGCAATACAAGTGAAAGAGAAAGTGAAATTTTCTAAAATACTAGAAACAAAATCTCTCACAACTTACAAAGACTTTTAAACAGAAAGATGAGGGTTGACGTCCTAGCTGGGGAGACAGCCCAGTTGGTAAAATGCTCGCTGTAGAAGTGTGAAAGCTGGAATTCTCTCCCCCAGAATTCATGTTTTAAAAAGTAAGGGGTGTTGGCAAATGTTTGTAATCCAAGGAGAGAGACTGGCAATGCCTAAGGCTCAATGAACACCAAGACAAGTCTAGCTGGTGAGATCTGAGCCAATGAGAGTCCCTATCTGAAAAGCATAGTGGATAAAACCTAAGGAGTGACACCTGGACACATGGCGGCTGGTCTCCATCCACATAGGCATAACACACACGCACACATGTGCACACACACACACACATACATGCACACCCACATGTACATGCCAATGCACACACACACATGTGCACACACACACACACAAACACACATACATGCACACCCACATGTACATGCCAATGCACACGCACACATGTGCACGCACACACACACACACAAACATACATGCACACCCACATGTACATGCCAATGCACACACACACATTTGCACCCATGTTTCAAACAGGCAGAAATTATTCTCAAACTGCTAATAGCAATATTTATTATATTTCAATCATCTGTCACTAAAACTGTGTAAAAGTGAAATACGCGCAGGTAAATAAATTGTGTTTCAAGACACATTTTTTGGATGTCTGCTGTATGTTTGGTTTATTTTTTATGCTGAGATAATTTCATTAGAAATGTCTAAACTGTCTTGAAGACTCCCTGCAATGGTTGAAAACACAATGGAAAGGTCTGAAACTGAAGAACAAGAACAACAAACAAAAGTACCTGAGTCCTCTTGCCTCTCGGTGGAAACATCACTCAGCATGAGACACTGCATTTTAGTAGTCTTCTATTGATGCACGCAGGCCCTTTCATTTTGGCATAGTTTCTAATGTTGAAACTAGTTTCAAAAGAGAAAGTGGCCTTTTCTGTTTTGCCTTTCATTGTCCTTTACTTTGGTAAAAGTCCTTATCCAATACTTTCCCATCACATGAGTAAGATTAAAAGCTAGGAAGTGTCTTTCTAAAGCCGGGCATCAGCTGTCTATCAGAGCCTGGGTACCAGCTGCATTTTGATCAGCCATTGCTTCTTTCCTCTAAAGTGGAACTTGCTGAATAGGAGTCCTCCTAGGAATCTTATCAGGACAGAATCTCTCACACCATCTTACTGTCTGACCTCTTTTAATAAATTTTAATGTATGAGAATCAAAATTATAAAACTTGTAAATTCAGGGCTCGTTATCAGCATTAGAACAGGCTCCCATGGAGACTTCTGTCAGGGTCAGCTAAAGAAATTATTTGACAGGAATACAGAGATGAGGGAAAGTCGAGACAGGAAAGCCTATAACCATGCCTGCTAGAAGCCAGTGAAGCAGCTAATTAAAGGGCAAAGGTGGGGGAGGGGTTCATGACAACTCTGAATTACAGTTCAGTCAATGATAAAATATAAATGTGTTAGTACACAGCTTCTGGGAAGCCAAATAAAGAAAAGACGTAATTAAACTTAGAATTCTCCTAATATGTTAGTGATAAAGACATTTTTAAAGATGGTGGATTTCACTAAAATGTTCTTGTTTCAATTTGAGGTCTGTGCCACAGGAGGGAATTCATGGCTGCTCTGTAAATCTGGTCAAAGGTCCATAGGATTCCTGCACACCGGAAATCATAGCCAAGGGAAGATGTTCCTACTGGTGCTCTGCTAAATGGCTGTGGTATCAAACTGCTTCTAACTATGCTTATGCCCATAGATTAGAGGGGTGCTCAATCATCATCAGAGAAGCTTTGTCTTCCAGTAGTAGTAGTGAATATGGAAACGCCTCACTGGTCAAAGTGACAATAAGCAACTGTTGGGTGCTCAGTCCTAAATATTGACCCCACTCAAGACCCAGGGAATCTAGAAGAAAAGACAGAAAGAATGGCAGAGCTGGATGACTATACAAGGTCATGAAACACTGTTTCCTGGACTCGGTGTGGCTACTACTTTCACAAACTCATAGCTGATGATTTTTAAGACTTGCAGGAGATAGGGAGGTGCTTGTGACCCCTCGCCCAATAAAGTGCTATAGATAATTGATGGCAGATACACTAGGAAGTCATTTGTCTTCAGGGGTGGGATGACTGATAAGTTGCCATGCTCAGGTGCACATGCACATAGCCGTGCACATGCAGGCAGCACTAACTAGGCTCTGAATTCTTTTTAAAGTGGGCATGAAGGTGGGTGAGGGAAATGTTGAGGGGATCCAGGGAAAGTGAGAAAAGGATGTTGGGTAAGGATGTAATTAAGTTCCATCAGACATCGAACACTCGAGAGTGCACGCACACACACACACACACACACACTCACACACACACGTTCACACACACACCACACACACGTTCACACACACACACCACACACACGCGTTCACACACGTTCACACACACATTCACACACACTCACACACACGTTCACACACACCACACACACGTTCACACACACACACCACACACACGTTCACACACACACTCACACACACTCACACACACGTTCACACACACACGTTCACACAGGACATTTGAAGAGGAAAATTTGTCCTTCCCTTCCTTACATCAATGAATTTGTCTTCCTCCAATCTAAAGCAAGTTGATATCAAATCTGTGGTTAAAATCACTTGTATCCCAAGTACAAGGCCTTTCATTTGCCTGAAACAATCTGGAATTGGGCAAAGTAAATATACTCCTTCTCAGGGATGAGAGAGAGGAAGAGAGAGAGAGAGAGAGAGAGAGAGAGAGAGAGAGAGAGAGAGAGA
>JADRCH010000125.1:2704737-2718189 GCA_019843965.1 Rhynchomys soricoides
GAGAGAGAGAGAGAGAGAGAGAGAGAGAGAGAGAGAGAGAGAGAGAGGAAGGAGAAGGAACAAAGGAACAAAGAAAGGAAGAAAGGACAGAAAAAAGACAGAAACGGAGAAAAAGAAGAATCATTTATTGTATTCAATTTCTTAGTCATAGTATCACCTATTACATTTTTCAAGTAAAAAAAATATTTTAAAGAGACTAAATATAAAGAATATCCACACACACTCACACACATACACATATATACATATACAATACATATACATACACATATACATGTGTTGGGTTAATGGTGGTGTGAAGGAGAGTGTCCGGTGTCTGCTAGCCTCTGTAGAGGTGAAGCCATGGGACACCACCAGGGGATGGGGGAGCGTGGACTGGGGGGTCCCAGGGACTGCACTGAGCCGGTTCCATCTGCTTCTCAGGCTCTTGGGCATCCCAGGCACCGCTGGATGCCACGGAAGAGCTGAGAACAAAGTGAGGGCCCACAGCTTGGATCTAACCCGGGCGGGCCAAAGAGGAAAAGCAGGGAGGAGCCTGGCTGAGTCCCACGGACAGCAGTTCACGGCTTGTCGCAGGCTAGCTCACCTGGTAGCAGCTGTGGCTGGGAGACCGGTGAGGCTTTCTGCTGGAGACAAGATGCAGTTCTTTAGATGAAGGCCTGTTCCATTGTTCCCCACAGCAGATCGTTTATTGTCGTGGTGGAGAGTGGCTATGAGTGAATCCATACCAGAGATCTCAGGGAGGGCAAGATTGAAATACCTTTGCAGGGAGGAGTGGCTGGGAAGGGGCGTGGCTAAGCCTCTAGGTGCCTCATTAACATGGGGTTGTCTTGAGGCTACTAAGTGACCACACCTCTACCTGTGGAACGGCTTGAGGCATTGCCCTTACGTGACTGATAGTCTAAGACCTATGGAGAGCTGCGGCCTTGTGTTAGGAGACTGGGACCGAGGAGCATGGCAAAAAAAAAAAAAAAAAACACCTACCATCCCTTGTAGGGTTATCCCCTACTGGGTTCGCTGGGGGTGGGGGAAGATGTGTTTAAACCTTAGCGCAAATAGAAACCAGGCTGCCTTTCATGCTCCCACATACATGTATTCATATTCTTTACATATTTTGTATCTTTTATATATTATATTCTTTACATATTTGTTTATATATTCTTTAATATTTTATAATCTATATGTTGCAAAACTGTAGCGAAGAAAAGAGTTAACTGACAGGGTTCATGTGCTCATGCTTTTCATGGAGTTTGTAGGAACGTCTGACAGGGATGAAGCAACACTGGGTGAGCCCTTGAGGTACCCTGGGAACTTTACAAAATTCAGTTGTAGAAAGGGTAAGAGTTATGGTCATGGCCATCTATCTGCCAGTGATTACTAAGCTTCAAAAGAGAACTTTCTGGAATGCTTCAACTCTCCTCATTAACTCCTGTGTGTTTAAGCACAAGCTTCTGACAACAGACTTGCAAGAATTGTGTAGTTACAGCATGATGTTTTCAGAAGACTCACTTCAAAGCCTCACAATAAAAATCCTTTTACATCAGGGAAAGAATACTGGAGAAGGATAAGTAGATTGCTTAAAATAGTGAATCATGTGGGAATGCAAGCTGATACCACCTCTCTGGAAATCAGTTTGGTGGACCCTCAGAAAAATGAACATAATACTACCTGAGGACCCAGCTATTCCACTCCTGGGCATATACCCAGAATATGCTCCAATATGTAATAAAGACACATGTTCCACTATGTTCATAGCAGCCATATTTATAATAGCCAGAAACTGAAAACAACCCAGATATCCCTCAACAGAGGAATGGATACAGAAAATGTGGTACATTTACACAATGGAATACTACTCAGCTATTAAAATGACTTCATGACACTTGGAGACAAATGGACAGAACTTGAAAATATCATCCTGAGCGAGGTAACGCAGTCACAAAAGAATGAACATGGTATGTACTCACTGTTAAGTGGTTATTAGCCCAAAAGTTCGAAATACCCAAGAGTCACTTCGCAGCAACAGTAGAGCTGAGTGTGAGGTCCCAGATGGAAGACTCAGAGAAGGGACTGAAGGAGCTGAGGGAGTTTGCATCCCCATGGAGGGAGCAACAGTGGCAACTGACCTGACCCCTTGATGCTCCTGGAGACTGGATCACCAACCAAAGAATACACATGGAGGGACCCATGGTGTTGGCCACATATGTGGCAGAGGAGGGTCTTGTTAGCCATCAGGGAGAGGAGAGGCCCTTGAGCCTGAGGGTGTTAGATTTCCCCAGTATAGGAGGGAAGATGAGAGTGGGGAGTGAGGGGAAAATACCCCCATAGTGGCAGGGGCAGGGGCGAGGAAATGGGGAGGTTCCAAAGGGGAGATCTGGAAAGGGGAAACATTTGAAATGTAAATAAAGTATGAAAAAAATAAAAAAAAATAGTGAACCACGATCTGTGCACCTAACTGAGCTCAACAGAAACGTATATACACAATGCTTTGCATATGTCCCTTTCCTTCTATCCCCAGACAGACCCTTTCAGCTATCTCAAGCCAGCCAAGAGTTAACACAGTTTTGTGATTTTAAATATGCATGTATAAATATTTTAGGCAGCTACTCAAAATTCACAATACTCATTTAATACTTCAGTAAATGCTGTGAGAAGCATGATTCTGGCATTCCACATCTATCTTTGCCAACATGGTAGAAAGCTTTACTTTTAAAAAATATGGTGATTTTCTTTTCTTGAGCAAGTTCTTTATTGACAGGAACTAAGATGGAAATTCCAGAGTTCTTGGTTTAACTGGGTGTGTTCTGCAGGAACAGGGACTGAGAGAAGAAAATTCTGGAAGATACTGACAGAGCCTGTTTCATCGGATGGCAAAGGCTCACAGACTGTAAAACTACATCATTCTTGGCATTCCAGGATGAGCAGCTACACACCTTATTCCATTGAAGGGGTAAACTGTGTGTTTAACCTTTTTGGCTTCTCCATTGCTTATCTCTGTACACAAGGTCTGTTCTGCCCTCTATACATCTTCAGTCTGACTCACTAGTCCTCTGAACTGTGCAGCAGAACTAGTCTGCTTAAGGCCAAGAGCATTTGGTACACCCAAGTTAGATGTGAACTGCCCATGTGCTAACTTAGAGCAGCCCGTGAATTCCAAGGTGAAGTTCTTTCCATTCAGTCAAAGGTTGTTCCTTCAGGAAGGAACAGCTGTGACCTACTGTTGTACACATTCACACCAGCTAGGAAAGAGAGGGAAGGCTATGTTCTACTCTGTCTGGGTACAAAGTCTACCACAATCACTTAAGCTTTAAGTATACCTAAAGGTTGGTACCAGGTTAGTGAATATGAGCATGCAATAACCTTTTTTTTTTTAAAGCCAAAGCATTTGAGTTAACAGTTCTGGATCAGAATTATCTTTGAATAAAGGTGAAAGAGATACAGTGTGCGTTCTAGAAATCATATTCATAACTCATAACATGTGACACTTGAGAGTCCCTGGGAAGTGTACTTTTTAAAGAAAAGCTCAGTTGTTGAAGTATGCCTTGCAAGACATCCTTTGGACGTGGGTCATGTTTTCACCACTCCTTCCCTGTCCTTCAATCACCACCAGCTCTGAAAAGAGCTCTTTGAAACTGGAAGGCACTGTGAAGCTGTCATCAAATATCTAAACCCTCCTGAGCACTGTAATTGAAAACTGCGTCCTGATGTTGCAATCAAGGATGCTCATCGTTTGGGGCTGATTTTAATGCCAAGCACCTCTAATGATTAATGTATTCAACAATGCTATGTTCAAAACATGGCGTCACTTCGCCCAGCTGCTCAGGAGATGCTCTGAAGATCATGATCCCAAGTAGCTAAATTACTATCACCACCCACAGGGACACCTTATCTCTGTCCCAGTTATTATGAAACTACTGCCATCACTTTCCTGGGCTTGAGCAGTGATTACCAACCTCCTGAGACTCAGCTCCCTGATCTTTGCATTTTCTCACAGTTTAAAAAAAATTATAATACTTAAGGGGACACAGCAGAACAGAAGTGACATGAATGCAGGGGTAGAGAGTACTGGGTTTGGAAAGTTTTAAATGCAGGTAAACATGGGGCTTTAGAGAAGGGCAAGACGTGGGGAGGATAGTTAACCAAAACTTAGGAGACGTGAAAAACTCATGGAAACCCATCACTTTGTAACCGAATTAAAAGAATTAAAATAAGTTACTAGCACCAGGGAAAAATTTCCCACCAACTCATCACCCCACGTAAAGCATCTCCCTCCACCAATCTTGCCCAGTCTCTGTGTAGAGCATCCATCCTTTCTCCCCAAATTCAGATGTAAGACTCTAGCTCAAAAGTGTTAGACAGGTACTTTACCCATTTGTAAGAATATCAGTCAACAAAAATAATGTTGGACACATAAACTGTGAGGTTAGAACCAAACTAAGGAAAGATCTTGTCTCCTCAGTCCCCCGATGCTGAGTAAGAGTGGAGATCTTTAAAAGCAGATGTATCTAGGCCTAGCAAGATGCCCAAAGATGCTGCCCTTCTTTCTTCAGCTCCCAGATTTCTCTTCTGATTGATTACTTTGCCTGATGACAACCTGGATCCCTTCCAGTACACTTATTCTCCCCTCAGGCAGTCTGCATGGTTGCTACTCCTTGCCACAAATAGGCTGAAGGATAAGAACGGGTCTCTTCCCTTAAGTATAAATTCAAACGAAGCTAAATGAAAACATCTTTGGAATTCAATTTTCACATATTTGCACTGGAGACAAACACCTTTCTCCTCACGATCCATTCTCTTGTTCTGTCTTTACAAGTTTTGCTGGCAGTACCAACATGCCTGGGCAAAAAGCCACATTTCTGTTTCTTTTCCAGTAGGGGCGTTCTGGAAGTGCAGTCCCTCCCAGCAAACATTCTACACTGGTTTGCAGAATGCCTGCTGCCCATGAGCTACCATTTCAGCACCCCCAGTGGTTTCATTCCCACCCCTGGCCCATGGCTTCCTCACTAGGGAACTTTTACTGCTTTTGACAGTTTTACTAGTATTACCTCCCAAGTGAATTCCAGTTAGTTTACCTCTCTTTTCATAGTTCATTATTGAGGAAGTCAAAATAAACGTAGAGTTATTTTATGAGTAGGGGACAGGAATGCAAAGATATCTGTTCTGAGAGGTATTGCCTGTGTTGGTCTGAGCTGGGGTGACAATTCCATCAGATGGCCTCACGTTGGTTTTCCATCTTCTCCATGTCACTACTTTGGTCATTCACTCCTGCTGCTTGGGATCATGCCTTACTAAGTTACCACCAAAGACTTAAGTTTGCACATTCTTTTAATTATGTATGTATGCAGATGTAGTATCTGTGCATGTGATTGTATATGTTCCCATAAGACTGTGCAAAGTCCCAAAGAGGATGTAGTGTGCCCTTCTCTATCACCCTTTTGTCTTATTCTCACCAGAAAGGGTCTCCTACTAAACATGGAGCTAAGCTGGTGGCTAGCCAGTCCCAACCACCTTCCTGATTCCATTCACCAAAGCACTGGAGTTGTAGGCATAGACAGCCATTCCTGACTTTTTACATAGGCTCTGAATTCAGGTTCTCAGGCCTTTGTAGCAAGCACTCTAACCACTGAGCAAATTCTCCAGCCCCTCAACACGAGTTTATTGTGTCTCACATCGGATTGCTCAGTGTTGATATTTTCAGTCTGTCCTCCCTCTCAGGCTTAATTCAGTAAGAAGTACTGACTAGTGTCATGAGACACTCAGATGCTAAAAAGATTCAGTAGAAATGTTGACATCTACCAACTTTTTATATAAGGAGAGCAAATGAAAAGATTACTAGATTTATATTTTTAGTTCAGTATTTAAAATCAATGTGAGTTCTTGTGCTGTGAAAATGTTTCCATTTCTGATATATGTGTGTGTGTGTGTGTGTGTGTGTACATACAACAACATACACATAGTTGTTCACAAATACATTTTAAAAAAAACAAACGAAATGTTCTGTTGCCTGGTGATATGATGGTGCTTGTGTGCTGTTGATTGTAACTGATCTACAGAATGCTAGATAAAGATCATTCATGACCTTACTAGTTTATGTTTCCTATTTTATACTTTTTGGTCATTACTTTAAACTCCTACCTACAACCTTTACTGTAAAGCAACATATCGCACAGATATGACCATCACTGTGTGAAGAAGAATATTGTGGATGCTCTTAAAGAATGCTTTTCATTGAAGGCAATAAGACCAGTGAGAGCTGGACCCGAACCTATGTCAGGTATTTCTAAGATCCTGTATTAATGAAACAGTAGCACCATGGACAATCACAATCAAAAGCAAAAGTAGTGTATAGGATCTGAGTGGTTTAAATGATTCACAACGTGTTGTCTGTTATACAACAGAGTGAGTGGCAAGGCTGTGAGTACTGATTTGAAGGCAGCTAAAAAATATTTGAAAACTCTGGATCAGCTGATTGTGGAGAAAAAGTGCTTGCCAAAGCAAATCTTCATCTCGACAGAACCGGTTAGCATAGTAATGAAATCACCCAATGATGCATTGCTTAGAGCATATGCCTGCCATTAAGCAAAACATGAGTGTACAAAATTCACAGGCAATATGGAAATACACAAAAAGTGTCAAAAATAAATAACTGCTAAGAGTCGTAAAATTCAAATGTTATCTTTTTTTTAGATAGGGTTCCTATGTACTGTAGCATCTCTGCCACTGCCAGCCACTGGCCACCACCACCACCGCTGCCATGGCTGCTTCAATGACCAGGGCTCAGAATTTCTTATCTCTGATCTTTCTGGTCACTGGATTCAGTTTAGCAGGGACTTTTGAGTCCTTTTTTATGTCTTTTGAGTGACTTTAATATTCAACCATATTAAAATTAGTATATGGTATTCTATTTTTTTGAACAGTTGGCTCTGGAGTTGGGTTATGGCTCTCCCTTCTGTCGATCTAAGCATGCATATTTAAGTCTCTTCTCTGTCCTATATCAAGTGAGCCACCTGATTCTGTGATACGGAAAGAGAGAAAAACAAAACAGCCAAAGAAATTAGACTATTGGTTTCATTTAACTGACAAAATTGTTGCTAAGATTATCTCATAATTTGTAAGACTATTATGTGCACTTTGTGTACCTCAGAATTTGTAAACTCGTTGGGTATGTTTAAAAATCTGTAAAATCTGTAACAAAAAGTGGTATCTCAAAACTTGCAACACAGGGGATTGGATAGTTAAAAATCTATACACAGGTAATCTTAAAGGCTTAAGTGGCATGATGTCATCTTGGGATGTGACCAACATGAGGCTTGGTGCCATCTTAACTGATAACCCCCATCAGGATGGAGGCAAGCACATGATTGGCAGCCATCTTTACTATGGGTAGAGAAGAAAAGGGCCATGTGACTTCACCACCATCTTGATTAAAGGTGACCACATGGTATAAACTAACCAAGGAGGCAAGTCTCTAAGTTATTTTGATTTAGGATGGGTTTTTGTATGATAATTCATATCCTCAAAAAATCATAAAATAAAAACAAGGTTTATAAAAGATAGGACTCAGAAGCAATGCTTATTTAATAATGTATCAAAGCTGCACTTCCATGTGTTCACATACCTTGTGCTAGCAGCTAGATTTTGTAATATAAAAGACACAGGTCATGGAGAGCAGCTGGGGCTTGGCACTGTGTGGCAAAACTGGCATTCATGGAGATAGCCCAAGGGAGGCTGTTGGTAAAGGTATAGCCCAGTTGCAATGGAGGACCCCAGCAGTTTTGGAAATGCCAGGGCCAATCTGATGGCCACTAAGTACAATATCCACAATGAATTGGAGCTAGCAGGAGTCTAGAAGACAGGCTGCATGTACAGGGAGGGAACTTGGGCTCCTTGGAGGAGGCCAGAGGATCATGAGTGAATTCCAGATATTATGTATTGAGTTGTTTGCACTGTGAGTTTGGTTTTTCCTTGTCAACATTGTGGTTTTGCCTGTTTCTTCCCTCTTAAAGTTAAAAAAAATAGGTACTTTATTTTTTGACATTGGAGGAGTCCACAACTGAGAGATCTTAAACAATTTTTAAAGAAAATTTTGGATATTTAGATAAAGATACTAAAGAGTTAGGGCCACAGCTATGAGTGTTAAACGCTAAACACCAGAAACTGGGATATTCCTGCCTTAGGATGTAGCAAGACAATGACCTAAAGGGCTGTCTCTCCTTACCAAAGGTCTAGTCAGGCTAAGAGGGGCTGAGGTAAGCATGCATGGCTAGCCTCCTTGTCTTTGGGTAACATTGTTAAGCTATTTTGATTTACTGAGTCACATAAGAAACTTTGATATCATGTAATGGTGCACTATGAAAGGACCAGGAGCATAAAGTTTCCACTTTCCCTATTGACTGTATTCATGAGTTAAAGTTTTATTTTTATGCTAAAAGAGATTTGGTTTTAAAAAATGTTATTTTTAATGCTAAGCCTAACAGAAATAAAGCTACAAATCTTAAATCTTAATCTTATAAAAGTTACTAACTTACAGAAAACTGATAAAGATAATTAATACATGCAAGTTAATGGGGTCAGTCACCTTATAAATGACCAAATTCTTTAATGTATTTAGAACTATACTTGTAGTCATGCTAAGTACTACTGTAATTAGTTACAGGAAAAAGCTTTATTTAGCCTCTTATATGTGTTTTCAAGGGTTGACCTAAAGAAAGTAACAAAAACAAATGAAGTCTGCTTAAAAGTGGGCATACTTAATAGGTAGCTCTCAAAACTTTTCGGAGATCTGCTGAATGCAGCATTTTTGATGTTTAATGGAAAAAAAGCTTTTTGTGATACACAAAATGCCAGACCCTAGCTGCAAAGCCATGAGGCAAAGACGTGGATAGCCGTCTGGTCTCAATAACTTCTGGGGAAACCTGTCCCATGTCTTGCATGCTGCCAGGGTCCTACACAAACTGTGGACATTGTTGTGTAGACTACCCTACCCTGCTTCAGTCAAAGTAGGCCAACTCTCCCAAGGTCCTCATTTACAGAAAAATCTCCCAGAATCCTAGTTCTGGCAGAAGGCCCATGCTGCCCTGTGCAGCAACTGAAGATATAGCAATGTTCTATGTGATAGCTGGAGACTTCTGCTCCCAGTGAAGCCATCAAGACCCCAGGAGCCCACTAGGATAATTCTTCCAGGTAATGGGTAAGTCTCCGTCATTGTAATCAATATAGAGTCCACTTGGTTTATACGTCCTGCTATAGCTTACCCTTATGGGGACTAGCTATAACTTATTCTTCTCAGGTCTCTGATGGCTAACTGGACCTTTGTTCTTCGGCAGTGACAGTCAAACAGCTCCTTCTCCAAGGCTACAGCTACCTCGTTTTTTTTCATGTAAAAATTACCTTGCTTTTTCTAGAGCTACTTAATCTCCTACTGAGAAAGGTAGAGAGGGTTGCTGTGCTGACAGGCTTCATAATGTAAAGAGGTTTGGGGTATAACCTTTTACTTTTATTTACAGGAACTTGCTTTGCAATTACTGCTGCCAGTAATCAATTATTTGTGTCTTATGGTAAATGACTGGATAGAAAGAAAAGATTTCAAGCTTAAGCTGTAAGGGTCTACAATTGTTTTACGGTGTGGAAATGCAAGTTGAAAAGTTGTTTAAGGTGATGAAAATGTTTCAGACTTCTTTCCCTCTCTGAGCTGCTGTTATCCTAAGATTTCAGAAGTTCAGGGTTTCAACACTGATCACGGAGTTCCAATAATCTGGTAAATTACTGAACATTATTATCAGTCACGAGTTCAAGATTTCCAATTTCCTTCGGTTGTTTAAGACCTATAGGTGTTTCTCATCGGGGGGAAATCATCTCAGTCCAACCTATGTATCCAGCTCTCTGGACAGAAGAAAGAATGTTCGTGCTTTTTAACCCTAAGCTTTTGGTATGACTTTGTGGCACCCACGCCACTTCATAGATACTACTCCACCTGTTCTACAGACACTGTTAACTGCTTTTTCTACAATGCAGATTTCCGTATAGATAATGAACAGTGATAATGCTAATCAATATATCTAAAACTTTTTCTCTTTTTTAAAACTAGAATTAATATAAGCTGCAGGGGGTTGCAACTTAGGTTCACCTGTTACAGGCCAAATGGACTCGAGATAAGTACTGCCATCATGTCAATCAACAGCAAAAGCTACTCTGCCTATTGCCTGTTCCTAAGAGGGAAGCTCTAAATGTGAGATTTTCCTCCAAGTTTCTTTAACTCCCTCCCTGTTTCTGTCCCATCAGGCTTCCACTCAGCAGACAGACACTCTCCAAAAATCAACTGCAGACTACAAGATACTCCAAATGGCTGCCACTTGCTGAAAGCTGATATATGAACCAGTCCAGCCGATATGATCGTTCCGTGTCTCTTCAGCTGAGTTAGAACACCAGATGCTTCTGATGAATGCCTCAGTGCCTGAATCTTCTCATGGCCTTTGACTGGCAAGCATTCCAGCCTTCCTGGGCCCTGACAATTAATGCCCTAATTTCAGCAGAAAGTAGTTACAGAAAAGAGTTCTACTAAAAAGCTGAAATGTTAGGTCCAAAGGAAACTTCCTGGCAACATGGACAAAATGGCTCCCCATGGTGCCTATTGGCATCCCAGGACTCATGTTGGCCCAATAAAATTAAATAGATCAAGATTTATCAACAAGATGTTTCATTGCCTGAAGTACTTTTATAACATGATAGGGAACTCGACCTGCTCTATGCTAAACAAGAGGCTTATTGTGTGACTGTAAGAGAAAATGTTGTTTCTATGCAAGCCACTTGGAATCATTACAGGTTAGAGATAATACACACGTGCGCGCGCGCGCGCGCGCACACACACACACACACCTGCATGCATGCACACGCACACACACAGTGCTGAAATAAATGACATGTTTCGATTCTCATATTCAGGTTCTTCCTGGATAGTAGCGCTGATGTAAGCCATCACAGGGCCTTTGACACTTCTGTTTCTGCTCATTTCTGTTGGACATTACATCATTAATGCCTTAATTATACACGTAAATTCCTTTCTGCATGCCATAAAGCTGGTGGTACCCGTATAAACAGGTATCACCAGAGACTCAAGGTTTTGGCTGAAGATTCAACTCAGGGGAGGGGGATGTGATGGTTAGTGTTATGTTTTAAGTTTAAATTACTGTGCTTATGAGATCTGCAAAAAGAAATGCAAATTTCTCTAACCCGTAAGATCCACTTGCCCAAGGATAGGTAACTTCCTGGGATACTAAGGGATGTTCATGTAAGATAGCAAATTTTGTTTTCACTTCTGTAAACAAGTTTGGTTGCCCCAACTGTGCAGGGTGTTGTATGTTTGATCACACATAAGTAAGGGGTATGCAAGCAGGAAGTATGTCAGGATGTACACTTGCCACTGATTGAACAAAGGTAAAAGTATGTAGCCTTGTGGGTTTTGCCTGTCTGAGCCCCCAACTAAGGGAATTTGGTGCCACACTGTGAGAATTCCTGGTATACACCGGGCCAGTGTCCATTGTTCTGGCCTGTATTTAATAAAGCTTGTTTCCAATTTGACTCAGACTTGGGATAATAATCTTATTCTTGCCCACTGAGATTAACATCATAGCTTTCATATGATACAATATTTGATATGCTTATATTCTTATATTTTAAATTTATTTTATATTTACTTTATATTTATTGTTTATAAATTTATTAGCAATATTAAATTATTATTTAATATCTTTGCTTGATTTATTTTCAAAGTTGTATTAGTTTCATAAAATGAGATGAAAATTATGTTGGCATTATCCAGGTTTGTAATCATCAGTTTGAATAGAGATGATACCATTTCTCCTGGAATTGTTTAAGAAAATTCACTACTGAACACTTTGTTTTCATTTTTAATAGGATAGTTTATGGTTGTTGGAACACAGTCTTAGAATGGAGATGTGTGAGGAGAATTCTGTGCTTGTGAGAACACTCCAAGCAAACAGGACAAGAGTCCTATGACCACAGTTTCTTCAGATTGTTCTTGGAATGCGCTTTTGTGCCGTTCCCATATGTAGCAGAGCAGGTTTACTTCAGATTACCTATTGCTATTTACCATTGTTACACAGAACGTTCACATTCTCATATAACCATTTACTCATACGACCATTTTTAATCCTCAAAGTATAAACTGTCTGATGCTCTAGATAAAGTTAGCTCTAGATTTTAGTCCATCTCATTCATCGGGTCCATTCTTCTAGACCTCACCATCTCTAGAGTGGGGACATATGATGATAAACTTATCTTCTTTAGTAGAAAGAGAAATATTTAAATCTCTCTCTCTTTCTTTCTGATAACATATTTTTTCAATAATTTTTCCATCACAAAACCAAGAGGAAACAAAACAGAAAATGGAGAATACCCAATCCTTTCGCTTTTCTAAATGTTTTCCAACATTTGCCTAAGCAACCTGGCTTCTTCTGCTTTCTACAAATAAAATATCTTCAATTCAACTAAAACACCAATCTCCTTTTATTTACATTTCTAACAAGATAAAACTTTGTAAAATTGATTTTGGAGCCAGATATGGTGGCACAGAGGTATAATCTTGACAGCTGGGAGGTGGCATGCAGGAGCACCAGGAGTTCAAGACCAGCTTCAACGGTGTAGCAAGCTTTCCAAGCCAGCCAGATTCACGTGAGGTCCTCAACTCAAAAGTATATGATTTCTTCGTAACTGAAGGATAGACTAAGCATTTGCTTTGCCTGACCACAGCAGCATCGATTGCCCTGCTGAGAACACGGAGTGAGTTCTGACAACCTGTCATCTAATTCACCTTCCCCTCACGGGTACCAGCTCTTTATATAGGGATTGGATCACCAGGGAAGTACAAAAACATTACTGCTGCTAAGTTAAACATAAAGGACCCTTTCTGGAACCAGAGCAGACCTGTGGTCAAATATCAGCACTGCTATTATCACATGAGCGTCCTGGACCATTGCTCATTTTTCTAAGCCTCATATTCTTTTCCTAGAAAGGAAGAAAATAAAGATGCATGCATTTGTGTGTGTTGGAGTCACTTGTATGGATATCAGCAAATGCATATACAAAGCTGGAAATGAGACAGAAGGGTTCTTTTGTGTGCCTGCCTATCTGCAGCAGCACCAAGCACATCACAAGATCCACAGCTTGCACAAGGGCCATCACAATCTTTCACAAATACTTCTGCTAGCACAGCTGTCCACTCTCTATCTGGGAGTAGCACTAGATTTGTGATTAAGTCATATACCCAGAATGACTATTTCAATATAGCTATTGCAATCCTCTTCAGTTTGCCTTCAATAACATCCCCTTGAACCAACCTCCTCATGATGCTCAAATCAACTGGGGCATACACTCTGTCACAGCAGTGCTCTGCAATGCTTGGCTGTCCTCAAGTACACATCTTTGTTCTTAAGA
>JADRCH010000125.1:2721585-2748408 GCA_019843965.1 Rhynchomys soricoides
TCTCTCTCTCTCTCTCTCTCTCTCTCTCTCTCTCTCTCTCTCTCTCTGTCTCTCTGTGTGTGTGTGTGTGTATGTATATGCTGGTGCATCTTACTTTGTGTTTGTGTGCAGAGGTCAATGGAAGGCATTGGACACCCTCTTCTATAATGCTGAGTTGTTCCTTTGAGGCAGTCTTTTAATAAGCACACCCCATTTGGCTCAGCCTATCTTCATTCAAGTCTTATAAATGGTCCTCTAGAGTACATTTGTTCAGTAGCAGCTGGTGAGCAGGATCTTCAGCTAACTCTATATGACCGCCTGCCTCTCTCATGCATACCATGCTGCCAACCATACCAAGTAGACAGATACTTACACATTTTTTGTTGTTCTCTCTCTCTCTCTCTCTTTCTCTCTCTCTCTCTCTCTCTCTCTCTCTCTCTCTCTCTCTCTCTCTGTCAAGTCTGCCAATAGACAAGCCCCAGGAATTCCTCGTCCCTACTCCCAGCCATGGTGTTGTGTTTACAGGCAAGTAAAGACCATACCTGGCTTGTAACTGGGGTACTAGGATCCAAGCTCAGGTCCTTATACAACAAACACTGTTAACCATTGGACTAATCTCACCAAACTGCATATATACTTTAAAATCCATTTCAAGTACAGACTCCTGAGTGATGTTAGTGATCTCATGAATAGTTGTGCTTTTCTTTCAATTACTTCATAAATGGAATGAAAATCCTAACAACAAAAGTTCTTGAATAAACCTCATTTATTATCTATGACAGATGAAAACACACCTTCCCCACATCTTCAGATAACCACAGTAACAGATGAATATTAATGGCAATTAGTGGGGCATTGCCCCACGGGAAAAATTCCCAGGTACCTGGCCCTAGCCTTTGTTTGTTTTGACATTTTTGTTTCTGTGCTTTTTAAGTCTGGAGATTAAATTGATATTAGACATGTGCACCAACAGTGACCGCATCCATAGACTAAGTTTAATTTCCAGGTTTAGGGACAGTCATCATTACCGAGCCTTTGAATGAGAACCTTCACATTTCAGTCCACGCATTTGTGTTCTAAACGACCATCCCATGTTAGAGTTGAAAAATTGGTACAGGAGTTTGCTCAAGGGTTCTTAGCTATTTATTAGATTATAAAAACATCTTGGATATAGGTGAAAATCCCTAAGAAACTTGAGGCTCAGTGAAGTTGACATGTCCATGAACATATCCAAGGTTGTGGTTCAGAACAAAGTTGTACAGTTCCAAATCCAGCACAATTTTGTTGCCCTGCTGTTGAGATCAAAGTCTACCATTGTCCATATAGCCTTCTGGGCTTGGCAGAAAATGGAGGACTTCCTTTATGAGCAGGACTTCCCCTTCTCTGGCCTCCACACACTTCTAGCTACGGAATGTCTCATAGCAGCTTTGGTTAAGATTATGGGTTCAACTTTCTTCTGATAAAAACAAGTTCAGCTAACACCTGAGGTTCCTGAAATGCTTCCCCATGCTAATGAGGCATCTCAGTATCTTAAGTCTTTAGCCAATGACATTTGGACACCTTAGATATTCCTAATCCCTGTCCCCCAAACTATATAATCCTTGAATCACCTCAAGTAAAGGTGACCTGTCTCCCCAAAGCTGGTCCTGGTGTGTCATCATTACCACACTACCCACGGGGCTTCCGAAACCCCCACACACCACTCCTACTACCACTCCTCCCCTCCTCCATCACCTGTGCTCCATTTGCCCTTGTTGACCAATATGGGCCAACAATCCCCAGGGGGTGGAGAGGGTCACACATTTTCTTCTCTTTTTTTTTGAGTCAGGATCCCAGTATGTATCTCTAAGCTAGCCTAGAACTTCCAGTACAGACCAAGCTGGCCTTAACCTCACAGAGATCTGCCTGTCTCTGCCTTCTGAGGTCTGGGACTGAATGCACATGCCATCACACCTGGCCTCTCAGCATCTTCTGAATCATGTTATAATCTCTTCCTAGCCAGTCATTTCCTTGTCCAGGTGCAATGCCCCAGCCCACGGGTTCATCTACGGGGACCTAAGGACGAGACTGATGAATAAAAAAAGACAAGAGACACAGGAACTTGAGAGCAAGACAGAATTCCGTTCAAGCTCCAATCATATTAATCCATACACAGAATTTATAGCAAAGAGCAGGGAGGCAGCAGAGGTGGGAGGAAATTCCTCGAGGCATACAATCCTTTGAAAATGCAATTCCTTTTGCAGATAAGATATATTGTCATAGCAACTATCTGCCAGTTAACCACACTGAGGATGGCTGGTCAGATATTTTTACTCCTTAACTGCTCATCAAATATCTTTACTGCTTAGTTGCAGGTTATATATCTTTACTGCTTATGTGCTCAACCATGATAGGGACATGGTCTCTGGGAAGCCTTCACTTATCAGACACAGGGATTTAGGCCTACTATCACTCCAAGCCTAACTCCAATACAAAATGGCGTTACCTAGGTTAATCAGAAAAATTCCAACCTTGTTTCCCGACAGTGCAACGGTTCTCAGTATCCCTATGATTCTCACAGGCCAGCACTTACCAGGCTTTCAGAATTACTATTCAATCCAATTCTTTTTTCCTTTGTAACTCTGGCCCTCTGCTTCAGAAAGTATTCCAGCATATCAGCAATCTGTCTATCAGGTGCAAGCAAACCTACTGGTTGAAGTCATAGCACAAAAGCAGAGGCAAGCAGTCTACAATTGAGCAGAGGGATGGATGAGCACTTCCTGTTAACACCACAGAAGAATCTCTTCATATGGCACACCAATCCTCCAAATAAATACCTAAGGAACCTAAGTTCTCATGCACAGGAAGTAGACAAGATTTATGCATTCTCCATCATCAATGATGAGACTCATTTGGCTTAAGCAAATTCCCAAACATCCAGAGGAATTTAAGTGTTTATAATCTAGCTAAGTATCTAGAGATTTCATGAATTCCCCAGATGTCTTCCTGGGCATATGTCCATAACAGATTTCTGAATTTGCTTTTCCTTAGGGAGTGGACTAGTAAATGAACAATTTATAAGATATACAAGATAATAAAACTTTCTGAAGAAACAGGAATCTTTTTAAGCAATAAGAACTCTCTGAGAAGTTATTTTGAGGACACGTAGCATTTAAATTTTGCGTTATTTTCTGGTTTCTTTGATAGTAGAAAAGAAACTGAATTAAGAATGAGAAGAAAAAGTAAAGTTATTTTGAGGACATGTAGCATTTAAATTTTGCTTTATTTTCTGGTTTCTTTGATAGTAGAAAAGAAACTGAATTAAGAATGAGAAGAAAAAGTAAACTTATTAAAGTCTTGTATTTTATTAATAGATCATAGATACAGATATAGATTCTTGTCTTTTCTATTATTGTTTTTAGTGGGGAAATCATTGACACCTGTACATGAATGGGGAGTCTCTTGTAATGGAGAGAATTCAGGAAGATGATCCAGAACATGGGGTTTGGTGTCTGGTCATATTCATATCCTTTATGACTTGATCACCCCATTTATAAGCAAGGCTATTAAGTAGTCCTCAGAATGTAATAAGAAATCACATAAGTCACTGGCAACGATTAGAAAACTACTTTTATCTAGAATGTTAGAATTGATGTGTATATGTATGTATATATATGTATATGGTTTATGGTTGCCTCACCATGTAACTTTTTCTAATGGGAAGATAATAGAAACACACACACTCACAAAGCATCACTAACTAACAGTATAATACTGAGCAAACTGCGTTCATACACATCTAGAAGCCTAGAGAAAGTTTACTGCAATTGTAAATTTAGTGGCATCATTAATAAGGTCTTCCCCAGTTACAGTCCCATAGCTGTGGTACAAGGAAGACACTGCTGAAGGTTTCACTAACATTTAATCACTAAAAGCAAGGAAACAGTGTGACACGTATGATATTTATGTGAAGACTCCACAGCTTTAAAATTTTAAATTAAATTAAGCTTCCTGTTTCCATCTGTGGCTCAGGAGCTCAGCCTGGGCCACAGGGCTCCATAGCCAAACAGTGTCAGGAGGAAGCTAGCCTCCCAGGAAGGTGGACAAGCCCATGAGTGAAGGTAAGATAAGCACCACTGCTCCACCGAACCTGCCGAAATCCTCAGGACATAGGGACTGAGACATGGTCTACTGGTTTCCTTCTGCAGAGGAAAAGCTGATCCTGAGACACAGAGCTCCGTACACAAATAGTGCCAGGAGAGAACTGGTCTCCCAGGAGTGGTGACACACCTTGGAGCACAGGCAAGACCACCACTTCTGTTCAAATTCCTGGATCTAGAGGGACCCTTGCAGAGCAATCAGGACACAAGAACCAAGGAAGAGCTGGGGACAGAATCCTTCTGGTTTCTGTCAGCACCCCACAAGCTGACTGTGCACCACACTTCTCCAAACCCAAATTCCTCTCAGAGAGAGCTGGTCTTTAAGGAGTACTAACACAGAGGCTTGTAGGAGGGACAAACCACAGTCAGAGAGAGCAGGACCAACTAACACCAGAGATAATCAGATGGCAAAAGGCAAGGGCAAGAACATAAGGAACAGAAACCAAGGCAACTTGGCATCATCAGAAACCAGTTCTCCCACCACAGCGAGCCCTGGATACACCAACACACCAGAAAAACAAGATTCAGATATAAAATCACATCTCAGGATGATGATAGAATATTTTAAGAAGGAAACAAATAACTCCCTTAAAGAAATACAAGAGAACACAGGTAAACAGTTAGAGGCCCTTAAAGTGGAAACACAAAAATCCGTTAAAGAATTACAGGAAAACACAATCAAACAGGTAGAATTATAGAAAAACACAATCAAACAGGTGAAGGAAATGAATAAAAAACATACTGGATCTAAAAATGGAAATAGAAACAATAAAGAAATCACAAAGGGAGACAACACTGGAGTTAGAAAACCTGGGAAAGAGATCAGGAGTCATAGATGCAAGCATCATCAACAGAATACAAGGGATAGAAAAGCGAATCTCAGGTGCAGAAGATACCATAGAAAACATTGACACAACAGTCAAAGAAAATGCAAAACGCAAAAAGCTCCTAACCCAAAACATTCAGGAAATCCAGGACACCATGACAAAACCAAACCTAAGGATAATAGGTATAGAAGAGAGTGATGATTCCCAACTTAAAGGGCCAGTAAATATATTCAACAAAATTATAGAAGAAAACTTCCCTAACCTAAAGAAAAAGATGAACATAAACATTCAAGAAGCCTACAGAACTCCAAATAGATTCGACCAGAAAAGAAATTCCTCCCATCACATTATAGTCAAAACACAAAATGCACAAAACAAGGAAAGAATATTAAAAGCAGTAAGGGGAAAATGTCAAAGTAACATATAAAGGCAGACCTAGCAGAATTACACCAGACTTCTCACCAGAGACTATGAAAGCTAGAAGATCCTGGGCAGATCTCATACAGATCGTAAGAGTACACAACTGCCAGCTTAGGCTGCTATACCCAGCAAAACTCTCAATTACCATAGATGGTGAAACCAAATTATTCTATGACAAAACCAAATTTACACAATATCTTTCCACAATTCCAGCCCTACAAAGGATAATAGATGGAAAACTCCAACACAAGGAGGGAAACTACACCTTAGAAAAAGGAAGAAAGTAATCTTTCAACAAACACCAAAGAAGATAGCCACACAAACATAAAAATAACATCGAAAATAACAGGAAGCAACAATCAGTATTCCTTAATATCTCTTAACATCAATGGACTCAATTCACCCACCCCCCCGCCCCAAAGCATAGACTAACAGACTGGATACATAAAGAGGGCCCAGCATTTTGCTGCATACAGGAAATGCACCTCAGTGTTAAACACAAAACACTACCTCAGAGTAAAGGGCTAGAAAACAATTTTCCAGGTAAATGGTTCCAAGAAACAGGCTGGAGTAGCCATTCTAATATTGGATAAAATCAACGTTCAACCAAAAGTTATCAAAAAAGATAAGGAAGGTCACTTCATCCTCATCAATGGAAAAATATACCATGAAGAACTCTCAATAGTGAACATCTATGCTCCAAATGTAAGAGCTCCCACATTCATAAAAGAAACTTTACTAAAGCTCAAAGTACACATTGCACCTCACACAATAATAGTGGGAGACTTCAACACCCACTCTCATCAATGGAAAGATCTTGGAAGCACGAAATAAATAGAGACACAGTGAAACTAACAGATGTCATAGCCCCCTCTTTCTCATTATCTATTCAATATAGCTAATGAAGTTCTAGCTAGAGCAACTAGACAACAAAAGGAGGTAAAGGGATACACATTGGAAAGGAAGAAATCAAAATATCACTATTTGCAGATAATATGATTGTATACTTAAGTGACCAAAAAAACTCCACCAGAGAATTGCTACAGCTGAGTGGCTGGATATAATATTAACTCAAATAAATCAGTAGCCTTTCTACTGATTGTATAAACAGGCTGAGAAAGAAATTAGGGAAATGATACCCTTCACAATAGTCACAAACAATGTAAAGTATCTTGGTGTGACTCTAACTAAACAAATTAAAGACCTGTATGACAAGAACTTCAAGTCTCTGAAGAAAGAAATCGAAGAAGACCTCTGAAGATGGAGAGAACTCCCATGCTCATGGATTGCCAGGATTAATATAGTAAAAATGGCCATACTGCTGAAAGGAATCTACAGATTCAATGCTATCCCCATCAAAATTCCAACTCAGTTCTTCATAGACTTAGAAAGAAAGAGCAATTCTCAAATTAATCTGGAATAACAAATAACCCAAGATAGCAAAAACTATTCTCAACAATAAAAAAATTCTGGGGTAATCAGTATCCCTAACCTCAAGCTGTACTACAGAGCAGTAATGATAAAAACTGCATGGTATTGGTACAGTGACAAGCAGGTAGATCAATGGAATAGAATCAAAGACCCAGAAATGAACTCACACACTTACAGTCAGTTGATCTTTGATAAAGGAGATAAAACCATCTAGTGGAACAACAAATGGTACTGGTTCAACTGGCAGGTCTACATATGGAAGACTGTGAATTGATCCATTCCTATCTTCCCGTACAAAGCTCAAGTCCAAGTGGATCAAGGACCTCCACATAAAACCAGTTACACTGAATCTAATAGAAGAGGAAATGGAGAAAAGTCTTGAATACATGGACACAGGGGGAAAGTTCCTGAACAGAACACCACTTAGAGCTTAGAGCTCTAAACACTTAGAACTCAGAACAAGCTCGGAACACTTAGAGCTTATGCTCTAAGATGAAGAATCAACAAATGGGACCTCATGAAATTGCAAATCTTCTGTAAGGCAAAGGACAGAGTCAATAGGACAAAACGGCATCCAACAGATTGGAAAAAGATCTTTACCAATCCTACATCCGATAGAGTGCTAATATCCAGTATATACAAAGACCTCAAGTAGTTAGACTCCAGAGAACCAAATAACCCTAGCAAAAAATGGTAAACAGAGCAAATCAGAGAATTTTCAACTGAGGAAACTCAAAGGGCTGAGAAACACCTAAAGGAACATTTAACATCCTTATTCATCAGGGAAATGCAAACCAAAACAACCCTGAGATTCCACCTCATACTAGTCAGAATGGCTAAATTCAAAAACTCAGGTGACAACAGATGCTGGTGAGGATGTGGAGAAAGAGGAACACTCCTCCATTGCTGGTGGGATTGCAAGCTGGTACAACCACTCTGTAAATCAGTTTGGAGGACCCTCAGAAAATTGGACATAATACTACCTGAGGACCCAGCTATACCACTCCTGGGCATATACCCAGAAGATGCTCCAACATGTAATAAGGACACATGCTCCACTATGTTCATAGCAGCCATATTTATAATAGCCAGAAGCTGGAAACAACCCAGATGTCCCTCAACAGAGGAATGGATACAGAAAATGTGGTTCATTTACACAATGGAATGCTACTCAGCTATTAAAAACAATGACTTCATGAAATTCACAGGCAAATGGATGGAACTTGAAAATATCATCTTGAGTCAGGTAACTCAGTCACAAAAGAACAAACACGGTATGTACTCACTAATAAGTGAATATTAGCTCAAAAGTTCAGAATCCCCAAGATTCAATTCATAGCAACCGTTGAACTGAGCATGGGGTCCCAGATGGAGGAGTTGGAGAAGGGACTGTAGGAGCTGAAGGAGTTTGCCTCCCCATGGTGGGAGCAACAGTGTCAACTGGCCTGACCCCTGGTGTTCCAGGAGTCTGGACCACCAACCAAAGTATACACATGGAGGGACCTATGTTGGTGGCCATATATGTGGAAGAGGAGGGCCTTGTTCGCCATCAGTGGGAAAAGAGGCCCTTGGGCCTGAGGATGGTAGATGGCCCAGTATAGGAGAATGCCAGGGAGGGAAGATGGGAGTGGGTGGGTAGATGGGGGAATACCCTCACAGAGGCAGTGGGAGGGGGATGAAATAGGTGGTTTCCAAAGGGGAGACCTGGAAAGGGGAAAACATTTGAAATGTAAATAAAGTATCAAAAAATAAAAATAAATAAATTAAAATTAAATTAAATTAAAAGAGTCCAAACTCTAGCACATACCTATTTCAAAACCCACATTTCTTCAAGCGTTAGGTGACTTTTGAGTATCAACTAATCCCTGTTCTCCTTCATTAAACAGACAGCATTTAACACACAAAGCAAGCAGATGATGCTTCTTCAAGTTTTTTGTTTTCTATCACATCAACAAACACACTACACATAGCACATACATATAGCACACCCACCCACACACATATACACACCACACACACACATATCACATATACCTACACACATACCACACACACAAATACATGACACACATACACACATGCACACACACCATACAAATACACAGCACACACACACACACACCCCACAAAACACAGCATACAAACACACACACAGACACACATACACTTACACACATGCACCACATATACTTATACATACACACCATTTCCATTGTCTACTCATCTGTTGAAAATCATATATCCTTACCACCTGTATACAGACCCTTCACTGGGCCTGTTATGCCCATAACTGTAAAGATTGTCCCTTCCACTGCTCCATTAGAAAGGACAGTCTAGAGAAGAGTTGCTTGACTTTCATGATCCTTTAAAATCAGGCCACCAGTGACAGAATAACAGAAGACATTTGACCTATGGGCAATGAATCCATATGCTAGTTGATTGGCTTAGGATATGACCTCGGGTTGACGGTTAGGTTAAACTGAACAAGTGATCAGCCAAAGCAATCACAATCCTTCCTTCAGGGCAGCAGATGAGAATCCTGGGCAGAATGAGTGAGACTCACGCAGAGAATATGCTGAGAAGGTTTGCAGAACTGTGTGTAACATCCAGGAATGGCAGCCACCTTTCTCAGGACTCCTGCTGCTCAGGTCTCTTGCCACTATTTTAGCTCTTACCTATTATTTTTATAAGGGTTCTCCTCTGGTACTAAATGGCGAGAAAGTCTATAATTTCCCTTTCTCATCCACATTTCACTCTGTATATGTGAGATACTCCCTTTCACAACTAAGACTAATATTTTATCATGTACTTCTATGGAGTCTTTACAATTTTAACTCACAGCAGATTACAGGAAGGGCCTGTGTTCTTGAGAACTCTGTTTCTCTCTTCCCACTTTCCCCTCACCTCTTCAATTCAATATTGAATAAAACCTTGTGCCTGGGAGCTATAGCAGGATTAGTAGCTGTTCTTGGAGTAAGCCTTTCTATATTCCAAGAGCTGCAGTAAATCTTTAGATTGTGCAGGTGAATAAGACAACATTCTACCTTGGCTAGAATGTAAATGTATCACTAGGGAGTATGCTCTATATACCATCAAGAGGTCAACTTCAATGGGCAACACCTCCCTATCCAGGCTGACACACAAGTGAAAAATAATTCACTAGCCAGTTAGGGTTGGGTAAGAAGGGAAATGGAGCATGTTCCAAAGAGAGAAATTGACATGTTTAAAGCCACCTCGTCAGCAAGAAAACATCACCAGGACCTTCAAATACCCAATATGAAACATGAGCAGAGCAGAAAATGAGCTTTGGAAAGGGTGATCTGGACTCCCTCTTACGTGCATGTTTGTTTGAGTGATGACTTAGATTCAACTTTCTCTTTCATGTGTCTCCACGTGTGTGTGTGTGTGCTCGTGTGCACACACACACGCATGTATGTGTGTGTTTGCATATGTGCATGTGTCAATGGATGGTGTGTGTTTGTGTGCACATACACAAGTATGTTTGGAAACCAGAGGGCAGCCTTGTGTATTTGTTTGTTAAGCATCAATTCAAAGTTATTTGTTTGTCTGTTTACTTATTCATTAATTTATTTAGAGGTAAAATCTCTCCATGATTTGATTAAAGAGCAAGCCCCAAGGATTTTCCTGCTTTCCCCACCCAGTGCTGGGATTATAAGTATACACCACCACACACCACCAAGTCTGCCTTTTGCCACAACTGATTTTGGGGAACAAATAGGTTCTCATGCTTGCAAAACAAACACTTTGCTGGCTGGTTGAGCCATCTCCCCAGTCTGGGTCTCACTCACTCTAGTGACTTCTGAGGAGTCTGAGGCAGATGCTAAAGGGTAGAGGCTGTTTATGAAAGAAGGGCTTAGCGCTTTGGGGAGCAGAGCTCAAGCTCCCACACTGCAGACCTCACCACATCTTTCTCACCACACCCTCCGTCCAACAGCCTGCAAGTCAGAAGCACTCACCTGACAGGACCCTCGCTCGCCTACCATGGACATGGTTTACATGCATGGTTTCTTTTAAAACTCCTGACATTGTGGGGAGGCAGGCAAGGGGTGTTGTCTCCAATGTCCTGGTGAGGAAACATAGTCTTACTGAAAAGCTAAGCTAACACACTGAACAAGAACATGCATAAATGCAACAGAAGTGAAAAACAGCTCACAGAAGACAGAGACACTAAGAAGTCATGTTCCTTGAAGGTCTAGAATTATTTTTTTTAAATAAGACATGACTGTTCTCCTCACCTTTATACCTGTGACAGACAGAGCTTAGAATCCTCTTGAAAGAAATTTCCCATATTATTTTTTCCTGTTCTGGTGGGCCTTCATACCAGCTGCTTCAGTAAACTCAGAGAAGCCTTATGTACTAAATTCTGGGGTGCTGCTTAGCATCATGCATGTATCCATTCATATTCCAAATGAACACAATTTTGTCAGAGATGAGAAGGTTATAATTAAATCCACCACATTTTAATAGGCCCTTAATGGAAGACTGCTACTCAGGATTGTGATGTGAAACATCACAGTTGACCTTTTTGTTTATATTGGGAGGGGTGCTTCATACGTGTGAAGCATAAGAATGACACTAAAATGTGAGTAGATTATTGACTTTATAATAAAAGTCTCTTGTAGATATTTTATGTGAAAAAAAAATTTTCATTAAAACTTGCTTGGTTAACTAATGAGCAGAAAAATGAAGGCAAATATAAAAGACAATAGATATCGGTTAAATTTTTTTTTAAAAGATATTCCTGGCATTTCAGAAGAGGTCTCAAATATGTATCTTGATGGATCCACAAAATAACACACTACTAGCTTTTAAATCTTTTTTGAAACTTTGGGATAAGAGACACTGAGCACTTGCCATGGGGGAGAAGACTGTAGCATTTATAAGAAATAGAATGTGGAGTAAAGTGGTGAAGCCTTGGCTTTGGTATTCCTATTGGTTTGGTTCACAGTGAGTTAGTTAGGATCCTCGAGCCCCAAGATAAGATGATGTCATAAAAGCCAGCATGACCCATGAGACTTCATATGAAGCTCTCAGAGGGATGTGGTTATTATTGTTTCTCTTTCTAGCAGTGTGGTCATCATTATATTACCCTCTGCTATAGGTATCAATTGATTGTTACTGATAACAGGAATCATGCATGCTATCTCTTGATAGCAAGAAAGCAGCAAGGGGTGTGATATTTCTTGGAGAACATAGCTTTGGATTTAGGTTCAGAAGTGGAGAGCATATAAATCCTAGTGTTACCGTTTAAATAGACCACATGCATTTCTGGGAGGGCTGGCCTCATCAGGGAGGTAAAGGGGAAGAAATGAAAGTTAGATTAGGAATGTGAGATCCAGAATAGTAGACATGTTACTGTATAAATAGCTATGGACATCAGAGAATGAGGATTCGAGGAATACAGGAAACTGATTCCATAAAGGCAGACTCTAGAGCATCTAGAGCTGTAGCATAGTGCTAGAGGACTTGGCAAGCCACACAGCATCATCAGGGACAAGAAGTCCCCAGCACTGTTCCAACAGGGCTACCATTTGAAGCATTAATATGTCCTAACAACACGAGCATGCTGAGTCCACTTTCCACAAAACCCAAGGTGTAAACCTAGAACTTATAAATAGCAGAAGAAAGAAATGTGTCTACTACAAATTTTTACAGAGAGAGAGAGAGAGAGAGAGGCACTTGCAGTACTGAAGTGACAAAATAAGAAAGACCAGTAAAAGTGTGGATGGTATGGTCTGGTCATGGCTTTTCAAAATATGGAAACAGGATAAATTGGATATTTTATAACATTTGCAAATAATGGTTTAATAGCTTTATAGGACATGCTTTTTCATCATGTAATAAAGTAAATAAATAGCCTGAGTCATATTTGTGTTTTGAATCTCTTATTTTGAAGAGTTAATAAAAGTTCCCTCACCCCATCCCTTAATAGAAATCAAGGGTGGAGAACTTTGCCAGAAAGTGTTTGAAAGTAGTTGAGGCTTGCTTGCCGTGCTTTGCCGTGTTATTAAGAATTTAAATTTATTTCATCTACAAGCTCTTTGTAAGGAAAGGACATATAAAATACATTTTCCCCTAAGAGGATGTGTTTGGATGTGAATCAGTTCAAATGGTCCATCCATAGGAAAAATCTTACAACATGAGTTACTAAGAATCACTCACATGTATGACTGTACACAAGTGATATATCTATCCTTCGGACTTTCATGACTTTCTTTCAGCCTGTCCCATTCTCTACCATTAATCAAATTATATGTTGTCAAATCTGATTATTTATTCATTCAGTTGTATGACTGTTATGCTTCCCTCTATGTCACATAAAACACACAGATGCACACAAACACACTCGCACACACTGTAGTTTTGTAAAGAGTGGGTTGTGCTGGGCAAGTAACCTCCATATCTGATGGACCACATTATTTACATACTGACTAATGGAGAGAATATTATTCCTCCATTTAAAGTTTTAGGAAGTCTTTAAAAAAGAAAGAAAAGCTTATTTGCTTTCTTTTCTGTTTTTGAGAACTGTTTTGAAGCAGAATCTCACTGTGTATTCCAGGATGATCCCTCTGCCTCAGCCTCCTTAGTCCTTGGTGTACAGTTAGATGCCACCATGCCTGGATTCATTTTTGACAGTTAATACATAGGCCTCACTCTCCATGTAAATGGATATTAACTTATTTCGTTGTTTTTAACGGTAGCATATTTTATTATTTGAAATAATTGCACCTACATGGATTTACTAGTTGTTTCCATTTTTCCACTGTTATTGAGGTTGCAATAAATATCCTTGAACATATTGTTGTGGTTTAAATGTATATGTGTCTTCCAACCCTTACATGTTAAAGCCTGATCCCCAAAATGCGGTATTAGATGGTGGCACATTTGGGACCTGGATCCCTCACAAGGTCAGCGACCTCATGAGTAGCATCGGTGCCCTTACAAAGGGCAGGTGAAGGCACAGGGAAGGTGCCATCTGTGAACCAGGAAGTAGGCTCTTGCCAGACACAGAATCTGTCCACCGTTGATTGAAACTTCCAGCCATCAGAACTATGGGAAAGAAATCTCTCTGCTGTAACAACTATTCAGTTTAAGGCGATTTGTTATAGCAACGAGAGGGCTATGGAAACATATCGTTATGTGCACTTTATTTCCATGGTCATAGATGCTGACAAGGATTAGACTGAAGACTGAAGATGCTCAGCCTCAAAGCCACTTTCTACCACTTTGTCAACTTCTACAGAGGAATAGAAACTGGGCTATGGTAAGTGTTTTATCCTTACCAATGGACAGTTTTCCAGATCACCCACTGTTTACTAAGTGTCCTGAATGGGACTTGTAAAAGACAAAGAGACAAAGCAAATATATATTGTACTAGATGATGATACTTCCACCCGATGTCACTGTCATCTGCATATAGGGTGCACATGTCTCAGAGCAGTTCCACATGTCACTGCACACACACACAGAGATGTACACCTGCTCTTTACCTGCCAAGTGCTCTTATCTCTCAGTCTCAGGACAAAATGGCCTGTAGTACAATGTAATACAGTGTGACACTTCTTGTGAATAGATGAATAAGAAGTAACAGAAGACCAGAGAATGGAGTGAGTCACTCAGTTTAGTGGTAAAAAATGGGGAGAAGTAAGAAAAGGGACACCCTTTACTGAGGAGCTAACATGTCAGCTAAGAACACACATCTCCTCTTGGTCTGGAATGTGAAGAGAGAAATATTCACTAGGGTAAATAGCAGTGCCTTTGAGTTTTGAAGCGACAGTGTGTCCCAGACTTGTGTTTCTTCAGCATTGATGCATCTGAGAATTACCCATAGGGGCTTGTTTTGAAAGATGGTTGATAAATGTCCAGCTTCCTAGCATTCTGATTTGCTGTCCAGAAGGCTATGATCTAAAAAAATCTCACTCAGATTGACCAGGCTTTTGAAATCTATCAATAGAGACCTTGTTTGTAGGGGCAAAAGTCATGCTGAAGAATGAGAGCTATTTCATGAAAATGACAATAGTCATGTGCTCTATCAGAAAACTATGTCAGGTGTCTGGACTTTCGGGGGGATAACAGTTGATAAAGAAGTACTATTTTCATTTTGTTTTAAGCCATACCTTCACGAGATGTTCTAGTTGATGACTAAGTAAATGAATGTGAGACTAGGGTTAAGGAAGGCAGCTGAAAGGTTCTTCAACTGTGTGTATAGCAGGCTGGCCACAAGAAAAAAAGTAAAACCAGCCATCCAAGCAAGCAAGAAAGCAAGCAAGCAAGCAAGCAATATTCCAGCTGTCAGTTTCACAGCTGATACATGAATTTATTGTCAAACCCCACAATCTGAGTTCAATCCCAGGACTCTACATAAGTGAACATACGAGAGAACCAAATCCCACATGTTATCTTCTGACCTCCACATGTTACCAACCACAGCCTTCATGTACGTACACACACATACACACACACACAGAGAGAGAGAGAGAGAGAGAGAGAGAGAGAGAGAGAGAGAGAGAAGGGAAGAGAACATAGTATCAGAATAGCCAACTGAAAGCCGGTAGCTGGAGCCTAAAAGAACTTTCTAGAAGAGGTTAAACTGATCCAATCAGACATTGTGGTTCGGGTCAATTCACAGAGAAGACGCGATTACCTCTAGACTATGATGCAAACATGCATCACACTTATGTAGTGAAAGCCAGACATACACCCTTGTCTCTGAGTCTGAACCACAGAACAGGCTCTTACATAATTTCTTAGCTGGTCAGTGTTAGCGCCTGAGATTAATTCTACATGACGGGTTTTGAACTTTCTGTTCAGATGGCTTCTCTAGCCTTCCCGAGCTCCCAGCAAGAGGAAGTGTGTGACCCACAGACTTCGCTCCTGATAACTATCATTCCAGCCAAGAACACTGGCATTGCTCCATGAGGCCTCGTGAGTAACCATTTTTGTGCCTTGCTCCTGTCTGCAGAAGATTACCATAGGACTCTTGAGGAGGCTTTTTAAAACAGAAACAAATCAGAGCCGTGATATAAGTTCCCAAAGCTCAAACCCTAGAGAAAGCTTATCAAGGATTCAACTGAAAAAACCCAGGAGCGACAGTAGGAAAAGGATACTAGGAAAGTCTCCTCACTTCTACTATCTCTTTAAAGCCTCCTGATCTATATACCCCTAGCTGGAGCTTCCAGCCAAGCAGTGAGTCTCAGAGATCTGAGTAGGGCCACACAGAACAGAAGCTGTCCCAGCTGTCCCAGTGCTGACCAACTTTTCCAGCTTGGACAAGTCCTCCCAGTTCTCCATCTGTGATGGTTCCCTACCCAGTCTGGTCTAGGACTCACAAGGGTACAGAAGAGAGGTCAGAGCTCCATGGAGGCTTCTCCTCCCTCCCACCTCCCCTGCTTCCCCTACCAGACTCTGCTGGCCAGCAAACTGCCAAGGGAGGTCATTCAAGCTTCTGCATAAATGCATCTACATTTCACCTGGAATCCCAATGTGATGTCTACCCTACCTAGCAGCCCCCAAATCGCACCTCTGGAGCAGGCAGGATTGAAGGAGGCTGGACCCCTGGCTATAAACAGAACCGGACAGAGAATGCCCCACTTGACCTGGCAGCTCCATGCTTCCCAGCTACTCACCAACTCCAGGGCTCGCAGGAAGGCTAGGGGTTCCTTCAATGCCCGAAAGGTGCCCGCAGAGGCCAGCTATGGATGAACGAGAAAGGGGAGAGAAAGCAAAAGTATGAGCGGAGAACTGTAGACACCTGTCCAGTGTGTCGGTGTTCCTGGCGTTTCCGAATCCTAGGCTAGCCACCCTGCCTGTCCTGTTGAGTTCTACCTGGCTCACAGGGTCCATGGCTCGCCCTTATTCTGTCTTTTCTCGCACCGGTTCCCTTGAGTGATGAAGTTCGTCTGGCCCACGGTCACCGGGGTCAGAAGCCACTTCAGGCGAGCAGCTGACCAAAGACCCAGGCGGGGAGCGCGGGCTGTCGATGCCAGCTCGCTGGGGCTCGTCAGTGTTGTGGGCTCGCCGAGCTAGCTCAGCGGGAGGCAAGCCGAGCCAGAGAGGGGTGGGCGGGGCAGAGTGGGCTAGGGAGCAGCAACAGAGGAGGGGAGAAAGCCAAGCCACCAGGGCCAGGCTGTCATTGGCCAGCCGCACGCTCCACAGGGGAGGGCGTCCGGGTGGGCTAGGCACAACCCACGCACATTGGTCCAGACCCCGCGCGCGGGCGCGCAAGCTGCTCTAGGCTCCGGGGAAACTTTGGAGCTGCTGGTTGGCAACAGTGGACTAATGTCCTCATCAAGAAGGCTGCCGTCTGCAAGAGAAAGGGCTTCTGGTAAGAAAAGAGCATCCAATGTCAGGGGAGACATGCATTCACTCTGGTGACTTCTCTATGACAAAGACACCATGGATCACTCCGGTCATTATCCAAAGCCTGCATGGAAAGGTTTCTTGTGACTAGACAGTTTCAGTTTCTGGGGTCCAGTCCCAAACAATATACTGCTACTTCCCTTCCAGGAAGTAGGAACTGAGGAGGAAACTGGATGTAATCTGGAGAGCAGCAAGGGTGGTGGGAGAGAGGGCTGGAGATGGAAGGAGAAAGAGGGAGGGGTGTGCGTGTGTGTTTTGTGTCTGTGTGTGTGCGTGCATGTGTATGTTGTGTGTGTATGGGTGTGTGTGATGTGTGTGTGTGTGAGTGTGTGTGTGTCCGCGTGTGCGCGCGCGCGCGCACGCGCTTGCGCTAGGGTAAAGCGGGCGTCAGCACAGAGTGGCTGGAACTGGGATCAGTTGATCTTAATGCTGCCAGATATGATGCTGCCAGGTATGAGGCAGGTAAGTAATCTTCATGGCTAAGTGTGAAGTCCCTAGAAAACTTCAAGGACTAAACTGGTGTTGAATGCAAAGGATAATTCAAGCCCATGCTGTCTCTTTTAACTGTATACTAGTCCCCTGAATGAACCTCCTCCGAATAATGATAGATAAAAAGCAATTTCCACTCCAGCCTGAGTCAAACTCTCTTAGAACTTAATGAGAAGTAGCTCACCCTCACCCCTTAATGGATCAGCTTTGCTGACTATACTAAACAGCAGCTACTTAGTTCTGTCAACCAAGAAAACACCTTACGAAGAGCTTGACAGACATTATTTCATTAAATATTCACAAAACACCCAAGGGTTAATAACACTATTATTCGCAGCCTTGAGATGAGGAAACTGGAACTTACTGAGGGGAGGTGACCTGCTCAGTGTTGTTCAGCTTGAAGGCAACGAGCCAGAACTAAATTAAAAAGGGGAGCCACAAAAAAGCATAGAGCAAGGAGAAGATGAAGAGAGATGCACATACCCGCCACACCCTGCAGCCCTTCCTTCTCCCTTTGGACTGGATTCTACATATGAAGTGGTCTCCCGGCAACACCGAGAGTCCATCTGTTTACTACAGAGATTTGCCAAAAAGGCTTGGAGTGTGTGGAAATATGGGAGGGCTGTGCTTAATATTTAGGAGTGGGAAAATATAGAAAGTTTGTAATCTGTAAGAAGAGACAGCAGAACAAAACGAGCTACCAAAGGGAGCATTTAGAAGAGACCCTCCAAGCCTGTCAGTGGAATTTTATTAAAGAAAATCTAGAAATCTCGAGAGTGGGAACCTCAGCAAGAGGGTTACACCATCTGCAGCCCCAGCTTATTCCTACTGCTCTTCCTCCATGCCGACAGGGTCTAAAACAGTGGGAGACAATTGTGTTTAAAAGAAGCCTTTATGGAACTACTGCATAATCAAGTACTTAGTACTTGGTGTCTTGAATTGCATCTTTAGGAACACTTAGGTGAGCCTGTTTCTTTTCATTTATGAAACAGAACACATAACACTGAGTATTTGCTATAGCTACTTGCTATGAGGATTCTAACATTTTTTTGTAGCCTGGGTAGGATAGTACAGAATACTTTGAATTTGCTCTATAATTATGTCTTTCCCCAAGTAGCTGTGAGCATGTAAAGGTCCAGACTGTAGTGCTGGCCATCCACTCTTTAGACTGTCCCTTCCCTTTTGTCCCAGAAGTAGCCATGTAACTTCCAGAGACAATGTCGGTATTTCTGAGGATAATCTCTGGGGAGAAGTTTGGGGAACTTTGTATTATCTATCCTCTGTCTTATATCCTAATGCCAAATGATGACGAGTATAATTTCTTAACAGAGATTGGAGCTACAGCCTAGTGGTAGAACATTTGCCTGGCATATGCAAGGGCCTGGCTTTGATCCCTAGCATTACCAAAAGCAGGGCAGGGCAGACTTACAGAGAGGCATCATTGACAACCTGGGTTCACACACAAGGTTGGTATAGACCAGATCTGCAGCTGAGCCTTGGTGAATATGAAGCTGAATGAGAAACGCTTTGGGGACTCTAAACGGAGATATCAAGGCTTTTGTTGTTACCGTTGTTATGATTAACCTTAGCTGGTTTGATCTCATCGTCTCTGCATTGTAAAATATCATCTTTGCTTTTTGCATAATTGTCAGTGAGCTTACTGGGTACAATGCTTCACGCTTATATCTAGTGATGATAATTGTCAGAATACTAGCAGGTGACTTTCGCTTCTGCTCCTGAGTTGCACAGTTTCCTGTATGTCATTTAAGCTATATCCCAGCTTGCTCTCCTTCTGTATGGATAGCATTCCTAGCCATAGGTAACTTGTAGAAGTTCATCTCTATATTTGGAGCTCTACCCAGGGAAAGATTTATGTACTTTATTGCCCATGTGAAGATCATTTGAGCAGAGAACTTGGCACTAATGAAGTATGTACACACAACACTTCTAGATAATATGATACCATATTTTGCAGATCTCCAAACATCATGTGAAACTGACAGACAAGGGCATAATTGCGTAGACAACAATGGCACGTGGTCATTGCTTTTCACATTCCACAGATGTATACATTTCCAACAGCTGCATCACCAAAATAAACCAAAAAATGTGTGTTGCATATTGCATTTACAATGCTAAATATTTTGTAGACTTTGGGGTTAGAACCTCTCTATTCACACATGGGAATAACACTGGGTTCCCCATGAGCTAGGGAACTAGGTTAGGAAGAGGAAGACAGATGACATCAACACTGCTTTATTATTCTTTCTGGTAATTTAAAATGATCCCATTTCTTTTGGCCCAAGAGAATAAAAGCTAGTTCCATCTTATTATAAGAAACCCACTGCAAGGGCTCAATTACAAGGCTAACTTTGATGAAGCATCTATTTAAGTGCTCTATATTGACTATGAAACTCAAGTAGTTTTTCAAATCTCTTTTACTTTAGGAGAGGGATTCTTAATTTTGAATAGTTCCTTTGGCTCAGCAAGGCAATCTATCTACCTTACTTCGGAGGGGCCTATTCTCAATAGAGGGAGACTTGAGTCCTTCTTTGTTCTATTGAAAGTTAGGAGGTATTTTAATTTTTATGTCTGAGGATGAAGGGGGAGTGGAGCGTGACATCTAGAAGATAAAGATCAGAGTTTATTCCCAGCAGCTTTCTAAGAAGAGAACTCATCTCCAGAGTAGTGAATGGCATGGAAAATATCCGTGGCCACAAGGCAGATTAGCCTTAACTTGCTCGTTCAGTAAGTAAGGGCTGAGAGCCTGCTGTATATTAACATGGCTGAGTGCCAATCTGCTCCTAGGTGCTTGCTAAGACTCCTACCTCCCCAAAATTTTAAAGTCAGTATTTACTGCATATGATAGTGAAAAGAAGTCAAATAATAAAAATAACCATTTTAAATCTCAAAGATGACTGATATTAAATCAAAACTATGAAAAAGTAAGTCTTTATGAACAAATATAAAAATATTATATTAAATAATGTAAGTACACAAAGAACAGTATTCTTCATATATTAAGTAATCAACAAATATGCAATGCTAGGAACAAACCACACAAAACAAACCACCATACTGCAGTAGATAGACCTGTATTATTCAGGCAAATTGATTGCTTTGGACCAATATCCATGAATTTCATCTTCCTGCCTCCTCCTGTAGAGAATAAAAATATTTAAAGTTGATTTGTTACATCACTTAAAAAGCTATGAAATAAAAAATATGATAAAGAAGTAATGAGTGGCAGCCTCCCTAACACTGCACAGGGCACACCCTGCCCCTGCTGGCGTCATGAACTTCCCACATTCTTCCTCAGGTCTGTGAGCAAGTGAATGGGGTAGGGTATGTCAAGTGCTCATTTCTTCGTTTAGTTTGCAGAAGACTAACTTTACAATAAAGGAAGCAATGTCTTTGGAACATCTTGTAAAGTTAGATTTGTTTTCTCATGCTTTTGTCTTAAGTGGATGCACTAAAACCTGGTGTGTTTAAATTTCTTCACAAAATAAGGCTTTATAAAATAGGCTTTCTATTGCAAGTTTTCTGTACAGACCCCCCTCCTCTCCAAATTTTTAATTTTAATTAATGTGTTATTTGTACAAGGTAGCAGGTTACATAGGTACATTTTTCATACAACTGTATCTTGAACCTATTTCCCTCCGTACCACCTCCCTCCCTCCCTCCTTCCCTCTCTCCCTCCACCTGCTCCTCCTCCTTGCTGTTAATGATCTTTACCTCCTATTTTCTAATCCCCTACTCTTAGCATTCTTTACTTTTCTGTTTGTAGATTTAAGCTATACAAAATCTAGGACCCAATGGGAGAATGTCTACAATATTTATCTTTCTGAGATCAAGTTAATTCCCTTATGATGATCTCCAGTTGCATCTACTTTCTTGCAAATGACATAACCATTCTTCATTACAACTAAAACAAATATAGAAGCACCATTTCTCTAATTGTCCCTCTGTTGATGGATACCTAAGTCAATTCATAACTTAGATATTTTGACTAGTCTACAACAGACATGGATATGCAAATGTGCCTGTCATGTGTTCTTATGGAGTTCTTTGGCTAAATATCCAGGACTGGGGTGGCTGGGTCATGTGCTTGATCCATATGTAGTTCTTTGGAGAACTTTTAAACTGATTTCCACAGTGGCTGGACTATAGTCACAGAAGGCGTGAGAGTTCCCTCTGTTCTGCATGCTTGTATATAGGTTGGTTTACATCTCTATGACTAGTGAGGTTGAACATTTTTCATGTATGCAATATGGCTTTTGGACTTCATCCTTTGAGAATTGTCCATTCATTTGATTAGCCATTTATTGACTGGGTTGTTGTTTGATATTTAGTTGACTTATTATACGATTTTCTAAGTTATTGGTGTAGCCTAGATATCAATCTGTTGTCAACAAAGAGTTTCTATTTTTGTAAAGGGTGACATTGAAATTTTGATGGAGACTGCTTTTGGGACCATAGTAATTTTTGCAATAGTAATTTTTCTAATCCATAAGCATGGGAGACTTTCTGTCTTCTAGTCTCTTCCATTGATTTCCTCAGTGGTTTACACTCTTCATTATAAAGCTTTTCTGGTCCCTCGGTTAGGTTTACTCCAGGATATGTTTGTGAGGGGAAATAGACAATGGGATTGTTATTCTGACTTCTTTCTCAGTGTGTGTGTGTGTGTGTGTGTGTGTGTGTGTGTTATTTGTATATAGGAAGGTTACTGATCTTGAGTGTTACTGTTTGAATCCTGACACTTTGCTAAGAGTATTTTTCAAGTCTAAGTTTTCTAGTGGAGCCTTTAGTGTCTTTTCTGTTCAGGGTTATATCATCCACAATGAAGGAAGCTTGAGTTCTTTCCTTCTTTTATTTAATTCCTTTCCTGGCCCTGTTCTCCAGCGAAGTCGTCAAGCACAGTATCGAATAAGAGTAGAAGTAGCGGATACTCTTTCCTGGTAGAAATATTTTGAGTTTTTCCCCAAGTACTATAGTGTAGACTACAGTTTTGTCAGTTAGAGCTGTTATTTGGATGAAATCAGTTCCTTCTATTCCTAGCTTCATTGTGGCCTTTATTGTGAAGGATTTTTGCATGAAATTAGAAGCTTCTTGGTGTTTATTTGATGAGATCTTGTGATATCTGTTATTGAATCCATTTGTGAGATACATTACTTTTTATTCCTTGATTCATTCTTGCATTTCTGGAAGGAAGTCAACTTGGTCATGGGGAATGATCTTTTTGATGTGTTTTAAAATTCACTTTTCACATATTTTATTGAGAATTTTTGTATTAATGTCCACCAGCTAGTTTGGTTTATAAGAAGCATTGATGATAATTCTTTAAAGTTCTTGTAGAATTCAGCAATGAATTCATTTACACCTGGGATTTTTTTAGATTTGTTTAAAATAAAATATGAGTCTGTGTGAGTGTTGCTGAGTATATACCATGTTTGTTCTGGGTTCCTGTAGATACCATAAAAGATCATCATATCCCCCACCCAATTTGGGTGCAAGGTCATCTGGAAGATTAGCAAAATACTCTTAACAGCTAAGACCTCTCTCCAGTCCCCATACCTGAAATTTTTAAATGGAGAGATTTTATTTTATATTACTCTGTCAATCTTACTGCTTGTTCTAGATATGTTTAAATTTTATCCCTCCTTTGTTAATTCCCATTGGTCATATATATTTAGAAACTCATTCATTCTTTTCTTAAGATTTTCCTTTGTGGTAGAATATCCGTTTTCAAGATGTGTCTTAATACTTCTCTGAATTCTACTGGACTCTATTATAATGTCTTCCTGTCATTGCTAATATTGTTCATCTGGGTTCTCTCTCTCTCTCTCTCTCTCTCTCTCTCTCTCTCTCTCTCTTCAAGCTAATTTGGCTAAGGCTTGTCAAATCATCTATCTTTTTACAGAAGTTAGTGCTTCATTAATTCTTTGTATTTTTACTCATTTTAATTTTATTAATTGATTTTCTCATCTTAATTATTTTCTCCTACTAATTTGGGGTCTGTCTTGTTCTTGTTTTTCAGTGGTCTTAAGTAGCATTGATATTTATTTGAGATATCTCTGATATGTCTTTTTGTGTATGGCATAGAATTTGCTATGTAGACTAGGCTGGACTAAACTCACAGTCTTGACTTGCCTGTCTTGGACTCCCAAATGCTGATTTACTTTCACTTTATTATTATAAATGTTTTGCCTGCATCATGTGTGTTCAGTGCCAGTAGAGGCCAGAAGAGGGTTTTGGATCTCATGGAACTGGAGTTAAGGACAGTTGTGAGCTGCCACATGGATGCTAGGATTTGAGTTTTGTTTTTGTTTCTTTTTGAGACTGGGTTTCTATGTGTAGTCCTGACTGGCCCCAAACTCAGAGATCTGCCTGCTTCTGCCTCCCAAGTGCTGAGATTAAAGGCAGGAACCACCATCATCCAGCTGGATGCTGAGACTTGAGCCTAGTCCTCTAGAGAGCATGTAGTGCTGGTAACCATTGAGCCATTTTTCCAAACCAAAATGTTTATTTTAAGTGTATTATGTGTGTGTGTTGTGTGTGTGTGTGTGTGTGTGTATGTGATCACCTGGATTTGCGGTTACAAACAGCTGTAAACTAACCAACCAGGGTGCTGGGAATCGAGCCCTTGTCCTCTGTAAGAACAGGGAATACTCCTAACCCTGAGCCATCTCGTTGTCCTCTGATCTTTTAATGTAGCAATTATACTTGTAAACTTTCCCCTTAGGAAAGCTTTTATCCTACCATGGAGTTAGATATGTTGTCTTTTCATTTAGCTTTAGAAAGTTGAAATTTCCTTTGTGATCTCGTTGATGAGCTGTAATTACTCAATAGTGTGTTGTATAGTGTGTGTTCCATTGATTTACATGTGTTCTATAGGCTCTCTTGACGCCTAGCTCTTATTTTATTTCACTGTGGTCACCTAGAACACACCAAATGATTTTAATTTTCCCTCTTTTATATCCTATATGCTCTCTCTTAGGGAAAGCTCCATGGAATTATGAAGGGAATATGTATTCTACAGTGTTTGGATGGAACACTAAAGCTATTTAATATATTCATTTGATTTATGATTTTCTTTAACACAGACATTCTCTGTGTTTTGTTGGCATGACCTGACTGTCGGTAAAAGGCAAATATTAAGCTCTTCCTCTTATTATTGTGTTGGGGTTAAGCTATGTCTTTATATACTGGGTTTTTTTTTTTTTTCATAAAATTGAGTGCACTAGCATTTGGTAAGTATATACTTAGAATTGTAAAAGTCACTTAACTCTCAGAACCATATAAATGTGTGTGTGTGTGTGTGTGTGTGTGTATAGCCAATAAGAACTCATCACATAAAATGTCTATTTCTGAATTTTAAACAAAAAAGAACTGTAAAATTTGCAGCCGCAACAAATGCAAACTAGAACACCAAGCTATTATTGAACTATCCACCCTTAACCCCGGGGCATCATCGTAACAACTGAAATTATAGTAGCAGTTTAGTAATGTGTTAAGTAGGTAGCTGGGCAGCAGGCAAGCACCTCCACAGGCCTCCACTCCACAGGCCATTACTCACTCACTTAGCTCTGTTCTCAGCCTTAAAGCATGTGCTACTGTCACCCCACAGCACAGTCAAGAAAATCCAGACTCAAAAAAGTTAATGCCTTAGCTAAGGTTTTATGGAAAGTAAACGGCAGAGTCAGTATTTTCTTCCTTCCACACGGCTTTCTAAGAAAAAGATGCTGTGCAGTTTCCATTGCAGACTTGAATACATCACAAGCTGTTGGCAAAAATGTGTTTCTTGCTGGAATATAAGCAAAAGGTCTTGCGAGGTGGAGAGGAAGGATAGACAGCATATTCTCTAAGAGTTACTATTGTGCAAACATTTTAGAACACAGAAAACCCCTCCCAGTCTCAGAGACTGACATAGCCCATGTCTGCCTCTTGCTATTAGCTGTTTTCATAAACCCTCGACATTTTGGTGTTCCAAACACTCTCAGAGTGCAAACAGCTCTGAGTTCTTGCCACATTGCCTGCAGGATTTGAACGAGACTGAGGCAGCCCCATTAGCTCTGGTTCTTCTCCAGGAAAGAGGTCAGCAGAAGGGACAGTGTAACACAAGGTCAGACTCAGTTTGACTGAGTTCACTGCATCCTGACTCTTCTAGTTCTTCTAGGGTTGGTCTGGGGGCTGAGGCTGTTACTTGTATTGTTTAATTAGCACACACAGTGTCTCATTAGGGCATTTTCATACCTAAAGTGCTGTTGCTGGTCTTGCCAACCCTTTTGTCCCTTTTCTTTCTGCCACTCTCATAAACTTCTATCTCCAGTGACACCCTTTGTGTTTTCAAGTCACATATTTTCTATTCACCCATGCTCAAAAGCCTCATTTCCATCAAACACCCACCTATAGTTTCACATAGTCCCACTCACATCCACATATGCATGTGTTCACTGTAAGGAAAAGCTGGAATCCGAATATGAAAGAACATGTTGATTGTATGACATGGTGAGTCATGCAGTATTCTCTCAGCTTTCCTCTCCATGGAATATAATGTTTTTAGATTCCCAACCCTCTGCAATAATAAACATAAAGCACCTTGCTGAGGTATCTGGTAACAGAACTTCAATATGGGTATCTACTAACAGACCAACCACCCTAAAAGGTTATCTCATGACTGTTAGTCACAATATGTGCCTTTTAAATAAAACCAGAATTGTCTCATACTTCTTTTCAAAATTCTCTTTTCTTTATTTTTCCAGTTTTCTTTTCTTTGAGCCAAAAGCCCCTGCCTGTCAGTTGATCTAGGAATTTCCCTTGAAGGTAATATTGGTTCATTTAAAAAGTTCTTCTTGAGAATAGAAAAATACTCAGTGGTAGAACATTTGCAAGCATCGGCACTAAACATGCTAAAAAGTCTTGGCAGAGCTTCCAGACACATATATTTCTAGAGATTATATAATGTAAAAGATTTTTTTTACTGTCTCTGGAGCTGAAGTTAAGGCTCAGTAGATAAAGTGCTTACCATGTAAGCATGGGGCATGAGTTGGGATCATGGGAATCTGTGTAAAACCAGACACTCATGTGCATCTGTTGCCTCAGCACTCCTACATGGAGATGGACACACTGTGCATCTGTTACCTCAGTACTTCTACATG
>JADRCH010000125.1:2748418-2818346 GCA_019843965.1 Rhynchomys soricoides
ATGGAGATGGACACACTGTGCATCTGTTACCTCAGTACTTCTACATGGAGATGGACACACTGTGCATCTGTTACCTCAGTACTCCTACATGGAGATGGACACACTGTGCATCTGTTACCTCCGTACTCTTACAGGGAGATGGGACAGCCTGGGACACTCAGCAGTGAGCATGAGACTGTGCCACAAGCATAGTTGGTGAAGAGTGACAGCTGAGTTGTCTGCTTTCCTCCATGTTTGTACTGTAGCGTGTGTGCAACACCGTGTACACACTCGCATACACACACACACACACACACACATATATATATAATTAAAAACAAATCACTGTTGAATATAAGTAGAAATTAGATGGACATTTTTATAAAACAGAGTTTTGCTTTCAGTCATTTTATCTATTTTTAGGAGAAAATGCCTAAGAAAAGATCTTATGGATGATAAAGATAATAAAGTAGGTAGATTGTACCATATAATTAATAAAGAGAGCACTTGTAAGAACCTACTTACTTACCTTTCTCCAATCTAAACCCATACCCAAGATACTCTGCTTTCTCTTGAGATCACATTTTTATTTGTATTTATTTATTTATTTGCCCTTCAATGTTTAAGTAAAAAATAATTGGAAATTATTTCTGTCGGATCACAGGCCAAGAATGGAGTCATGTGAAGAATTCTGAGCACTCATTAGAACACTTCAAGGAAACCACACAAGAACCTTATGACCTCAGTGTCTTCAAAACACAAAATTGCTCTTGGAATGTGCTTTGTTATCCTCCTGGGTGTCGTGGATTCAGTCAAATGTTTATATGCCTCTATGGATAAAACATGGTTTTGCCAAGTGTGGCTTGTCCTGGTGGGTGTATACTTCTTGAACACATGAAAACTTTACTCCTGTGAACTTTCTTAACCCTCAGAGTTAATAAATGGTTTGAGGCTCTGAATAAAGGGACGAGATTTAGTCAGCCTCATTTACTAGCTGAATTCTCCCAGGCCCCAACACCTCTAGAGCAGTGACAGTTTCAAATCTGAGACACTAGAACATTAACTGCTGTGTCACTCTGTAGTTGAGCTCTTGCCTGTCTCCTTCCTTGAGCTTTGTGAAAGGTCTGGAACAGCACTAAATATGCTCACCCAGACAGAAACAGAAATTCAGTACCTAAAACTGGGATTTTACTAAATTATACTACAGTGCATTTTTACATCTGCTTGGCAAATAATATGCAGAGGAAGCCTACAATTACATAGGTTCTTTGCCAGAAATAAAGGATAGGTTAAAATAATAAACCCTTCAAATTAGTAAAAAGAGAAATGAAGGGAAAGAAGGAAAAAAATAAGAATGTATTTTTGTGATACATTCACACAGGGAAAGAGAAAGAGAGAGATGGGGATGGGATGGAGGCATAAGAAAGAGTCTTCCCAAATCAAGATCAATGAGTATCGTCAACATCACTATAGGTTACTTATTCTCAGGATTTGCTGTGTTTCTTCACACACAATCCCCAAGTATCTTGTGCTGCAGTCTTTCTTTCACTCTGGCACCATCCCCAAGGGATCACAAAGACCTCTTCCAACCTTCTTTTCCCCAACTCAGCCCAGTTTCCCCGCCTCAAATACCAGTAGGCATTCCATGTGAACATGGCAGCTGCACAGGCCAGGAAAGCAGACTGTTAATACACAGACATCACACTCTTTGAATTTTTAGAGAAGAAACCAAGGAACAAAATACCTATCTAACAAACACAAATTCAGAAATCAGCATCTAGCCGTACAAAGATACCAACTCCAGATGCATAGATGCCAGCATAAAAAAAAACCAAAGCAAACAATAAAATGGTAGGTCAATGCCTCCACTAGAACCAAGCGATCTTACCACAGCAGGTCCCGAATAACATAGATAAAGCACCAGAAAAATACCTTAAAGTCATCTATATGAAGATGGAACAGATTCTTAATGAGGAAACAAATAAATCTTTTAAAGAAATCCAGGAAAACACAGATAGTATAAATAAATAAATAAATAAATAAATAAATATTCAAGACCTGAGATGAAAACAGAACCAATAAAGAAAATGCAAACCGAGGGATCCAAGAGATGAAATTTTCAGGAATTTGAACAGGAATTAGAGCCATAAGCCTCACAGTCAGAATATGGAAGATAGAATCTCAGGGATTGAAAATATAATGAAATGGATATATCAGTCCAAAAAACCATTTGTTTTTTTTGTTTTTTTTTAAAAATCTCCTGACCAAAAATATCCAGGAAATCTGCCAAAAGGTCAAACCTAAGAACAATAAGTATATAGGAGAGGGAAGAATCCCAGCTCAAAGACACAAAAACTGTCTTCATCAAAATCATAGAAAATGATCCTAAAACTAAAGAAGTATCATACAGAAAGACTAATAGATTGGACCAGAAAGAAAGTTTTCTCACCACATAATAACGCAAACACCAAACATGCATGCATGCATGCATACATTCATACATATATACATATATGTGTGTGTGTGTGCATACATACATACACAACATACAATGCAAACATACAAAACAAAGAAAGAATATTAAAAACTGCAAGGGAAAAAGACCAAGTAACACATAAAGACAGACCTATTAGAATTACACCAGACTTCTCAGTGGAGAATCTAAAAGCCAGAAGAGTTTGGATAGATGTCTTGCATACTCTGGGAGACCACAGATGCCAGCCCAAACTACTATACCCCAAAAATCTTTCAATCACCATATGGAGAAAATAAGATGTTTCATGATAAAGTCAAATTTTAACAATATCTATATTCAAAACCAGCACTACAGAAGCTGTTGGAAGGAAAACTCCAACCTCAGGGGGTTAAGTACATGCAAGGAAACACAGGAAATAAAATCTTACACCAGCCAAACCAAAAGAAGGGAAATGAACATGAGTGTATGGCGCACACACACCCAACACCGAAATAAAATAAATCAACAAGCATTGGTCATTGATATCTGTCAATATCAAGGTCTTGATTCCCTAATAAAAAGACACTGAATAGCAGAGTTGATCTGAAAACAAGATCCATCCTGCTGCATCTAAGAAATATACTTTAACATCAAGGATAGACATTGCCTCTGGGTAAAATTTTGGGATAAGATATTACCAACAAATGGAACTAACTTCCATTAGGGGCTTGTGTAGCCATTTTAATATCTAATAAAATAGACTGCAAGCCAAAACTAATCAGCAAAACACTACATACTTATCAAAAGAAAAAATCACCCAAGATGACATTTTCACTTCATAACATCTATGTCCCAAACACAAGAGCTCCCAATTTTTGTTAAATAAAAACCGTAAACCCAAAAAACAAAACAAAAACAAACAAACAAACAAAACAAAAACACTACTACAGCTTAAACCACATATTTTCACCTTACAAACTGATGGTGGGATACTTTAATACCTCAGATCATCCAGACAAAGCTAAACAGAGAAATGCAGCCATAATAGATACTATAAACTAAATGGACCTCAAAGACATTTACAGAACATTCATCCAAACAAAAGAATATACCTTCTTCTCTGTACCTCATGAAACTCTAATTAAAAATTCCAGTGCCACATGTAGGATTCCACAAGTCACTGGTCAGAGGTATGCTGGAGATCCTCCAAAACAATACTGCAAATTGCCATTGCTCTTGACTGTCCACCAGAACTTAAGATAATATTGCTGAAGGTACCACACATGATTATATGATACTGAGAAATCAAATAGGTACTGATAGGTGTGTTGTGTGACCTTATTCTTGGGGAAATATTAAAAAGTATCTACTCACCTCACTTTTCAAAGTTTTCATATTTGCTTTGAATATTTTATATTTGCAGAAATTATCATAATCAAACACATCTTGTGTGTATCATGGAATGACTGATTAGTCCAGAAGGCAAGTGGCTTATTTTCCTTGCATGTTTCTAATCCCTGTAAAGGCAATTGTCATCTTAGGCAATACAGGATCTAGGAGCTCTCAGCTTCAATTTTTCAGCAACAATGTGTGCTCATAGAGGAGCAGCATTTGATACATCTATTGTTGGCATATGACGATACAGCCCCTACAAACACACCAAGCTGTCCCACAGCCTGTAAGAGAACTGTTCATAACAACATCAGGAAAGCATCCAGATCTGCATGAGTTCTGTGGCTAGCAGCCTTCTTAGGCTCTTATGATACAGAAACACATGTCTATGATCATTCCACACATGCTGTGTGAGTCTGACAGGATGTTATGTGTTTCCCCTACGAATGAAAGAGTAAAAATATACTTACATGAAAATGTTGAAGGTACAAAATATGTCAGGAAGTCAAATTTGAGAAATTAAGACATGTTTTCGGACTGCTGAAAGGATGCCTTTGTAAACCTCATCACTGTTCCCCAGTCACAACAGCAACATCTGCAACAACCAGGCTTCTCTCATTGACAGTGTGTCCTGTTATCAGTGACTCGTTACACTCCCTGAAGTCATTTTCACATTTAAGACTATGAAGAAGCAGGACTTCACATCTGCTCGATTATGGTAGAAATAGTTATTCCCTTGGGCAAAGCACTGACTGTCCAAGTGAGACTGTGTGTGCCGAGCATCTCTAAAGTTAACTATTGCAGAGTGTTTTTGATGACTTGATAATAATGGGCACATCTCCTTCTCTGGCACGGAGAATGAAGGATCAGTTCCTTTAATATTTATTAGCAGGGAAAACAAACCTCCTACGAGCCTCTGAAAGAAGGGTCAATCATAGTAAACCTACAGATTACTCTGTTGAAGAAAAAAAATGTGTGACCCTGTAATAAATTATCTAGGTTCTGATATTCATAATTACACTGTATAACAATCAGCTTTGCAAGCCAGATTAAAATTAAAGGTCCTGTGCAAGCAGGGCCTCCTGCTTGGGATGGCATGACTGCCTTCTGGTGCTCTTTGATCTCTTCTCTCCCTTGCTAACATCTTTAACAGAGTGTGGGTAAGAGATTACAGATGCTCCAAGTAGATCCACATTGCTGGGACCTGACAGGGAGGTTGTCTTATCTTCAGACTCCTCCTAGACCTCACTGTGTTGCCTCTACCTCACCTCACTTGGTCATGCCTTCCTTCTGTGGTTCCTTAGCAACCAAAGACCCTCAGTCTCCCTTCTGCTAAGGCCCTATTCACAAGCCATTGTACCTGCCTTACATGGGGAACACAATAAAAACCTGTGAATCCTGTTTTCCCAACAAACTTGGAGAGAATGGGTTACTTGAAGTCTCCTCTTTGATGTGTGTGTGTGTGTGTGTGTGTGTGTATGTGTGTGTCCTTAGCTAGCTCAGTGTATTTCATTTGGAAGGCAGGCTAAGCTTCCTTTCATAATGGCTGGGGCACACACTGAGCTCTGTAGGTTGCAGTGAACCCAGTTAATAGCTCAAGCTCTGCTCACACTACACATTGTTCCTACAGTACTGCAGAAGGATCCAGGGCCACACCAGATGTCCTGGGCCCTGTCTTTGCAAAATCTCATACTATTGTGTTTTATGATGTTGTTGGCACAACTGGGAATTCAAGCTAGATTACAACTATTGTTTTCTCCCAACTTGAGAAGAAAATCATAATGTTGCACAAGCCCCTCAAAGGCATGTGTGAGGCCCTGTGTAGAGGAGAAGCCGGACCCTCAAGGACTTTTATAACTATAACCTGTATGTCTAGCAAGTTCCATGTGGTTATGTAACATGATGTTATTATCATTTCCTTCTTATTACTAGTGTGTTGAGATTGTACAGGGACTAAGGCCTAAAACAATAAATGTAATAGATACCTGAAGTGTTTAATGTCAAATATATGAAGTAAAACCATGATGGGATGGTGGTGAAACTCATAAGAAGCTGACAACTATGGATGAATATGACCATCACTCAGGATCCAAGGCAAGAGGATGGGAAGTTTGAAGCCAGCCTGAGCTACATAGCAAGGCCCTATCCTTAGGGGAACAGATGAAGTCCTGAATTTGCATATTATCTACATAAGCACAGTCATATCAAGGACCCCAATGCCTCAGAGGCATGGGAATGGCAAAATCTTCCTCTAGTCCAAGTATGAGTGTTTGTGAACAATTGATCAATGCATGCAATAATTACCAAGCCCAGGTTTCTCCACCTGGATGACTGCAACCTGAGACTGCTCACTTACAGAGACCTCCTGTTGATATTAGCTAAGCCTGCCTCCTCCTTCAGCTCTATGCAATAACTCCAGTTGCTCAGTTCAGATGTATAAAATAAATATGATGCATTCTGGGTTGCTGTTGGTGTGCCTCTATCAGAACACACAGTCCATCAAATCCCAGCTTTTTCTTCATTACACACTGTCCCATTCAGGATCAAGCCTTTCTGGGTGAGGCATTCTCTCCAACATACAAGGTTTCAGTAAGATAGTCTTTAATAGCTTTGCTTCAGAGTGTGTAAAGCAAACTATCATTGTCAACATATAGTTACATATTGATGAGTCCAACTTAAGTTCATCAAGTGGTTATGTTTCTCAAAAAGTAAACAATTTCACTCATTCAATGTTTATGGGTGTCTACTTCAGACAAATCGTTTAGGTCCTAGGGCTTATAGCCATGACAGTACAAAGTCCACTGGAGCTAGCAAATTTACTGAATGGATGTGTTTGAAATAACTATAAGATGAACTCAAAACGATCCATACTTATCTACACATATTAGTTCTTGTTATCTCAAAGCTAGTTGCCTGTATTCATGGCTGTGTGCTGGGAAACATGAAAATATGTGACTGTATCTAGTCGGTGAAGCCATCCATCCTCATTTTGATTATTAAAATAGTTTTAGCAAAGTTTCCTGAAGCTTTGCATTTAGAAAAACTTATAGGTCCTCTTTTGTGAGTGATATAGGAAAAGTTTTCTTTAAAGGTACATGGGGACATTCCTCGAGACAACAAAAGAAAATTAAGCAATTGTCTGAAATCTTTCTGTTACACTCAAAAGATATTTAAGTCATATGTCTTTATTCATTTTTTCTTGAATTATCAAGAAAATCATTGCACTAATGGAATCCTAATGCAATACATGGGTTACAAAACATGGCACAGTACAATGGGGATACTTTATTATTTACTATAAAACAAATGCACACCCTTAGCTTAAGGGAACTCCATATATAGACGGGTAGAAAATGAAAACTGGAGTCTCTAGAGAGTGAAGTATATTGTGTCATTGACATTTCTATAACATTTAGTTCATCATTTTCTGGGGGATTGTTTTTGTTTGTTTGCTTGATGATTGATTGATTGATTTGACTTTGTGCAAAGGCAATAAATATGATCTAAATTGTTTCTACCTTGTCTTTGTGCAGCACCACTGAAGGAACCACTGAACTAAAGATAGTCTTACCTCTTCTGTTTTAAAACTTAAATTATAGACTTTTCTTTCAGATCATATTTATGTGTCTCATTAATTTTAATCAGCATGTATTCCTGACTTCTCAGTGCTGTGAGAAGTTATCTCATTTTACTATAACAGTAAGTAACGGAAGGCACTGAATTTTCTTTGCTCACTTTATTTTTGTGAGGATTCCATTCTCTTGGGTAGTCTTAAATTTAACATTTCTCAAATCCTATTTTTTCACTTTTTGCCTGAATTCTGCAAGTTGTCTGTGGAACTGAGAAGAAACTGAGAAGTCACTGACAGAGGCACCTGACGTGTGGTCCTTGTTGGCTTTCCATGAGAGTGGGCAGCTGCAGAGTTGTGCTTCATCATGCATGTTTCTCAGTGATGATTCCTGTAGAATCCGGTCACTGCTGGTTCCAGTTAGGCCTTTGGATTTTCTCACACAGGCTCTCTTAGATGCAGCTTTTAGTCACATCACACAGCTCCCCACTCTATTCTCAGCCCCACATCAAGAACTCTCATGTAGTCAAGGGTTTTGTCATTTTCCTAATTTTCTTCTCTGTCACACAAGCAAAAATAATCTATGATCCTGCTAACTTTCACCCTGAGACTCAACCTTAAACAGAAAAATAACTCTTTGAGAGCACATACATAATTCACCTCCAGTGCTGTCCCACCCTCAAAGCCTAGGGACATTTCTCCTGTAAATCTACAGAAACAAGATTTTCTTACTGAACTGCACAAGCTTTCTAACATTCTGTTTATGTCAGGATCTGGCCTTTGAAAACTGAAAAGGAAACATTGTCTATTTTGTTTTTATTTTCATTCGTCTGTACCATGTGTCCCCTGAAGTAAGCCATACAGTGCACCAGATTAAAAAGAAATTCAAACCAAAAGAAGAAATGACGTAAGATGCTATCAACATGTTTGTGTCCTGATTACTAGTGGCCACATAGACATTTGTGTCTCTTTTATTTCTGTTATTGTTGTGATAAGCTACAATAAATAGTATTGTCCATAAAGCTTAAGATTTATGTTTGAATATGAAAACCTTATCATGGGAATTTCTGGGACAAAGAACATGTTTTCAATGCTGATGGATGTTATCACCTTCCCCCCCTTCTACAGCAGTTATACTGTCTCCATCTTCCATAGAGTATGTCATTTTCTACAACTTCATATACTTTAATATAAAACACCTATTTTATATTTTCTCAGCTTGGTAGCTGCAAATATTCTCACAGTTTATGGCTTTCCATGTCTTCAACTATGCAAGTGATTGGCTGTATAATCATGGACACTCAGCATTTTGTATCTTGTATTACTTATTGACATGCAAAATATTATGTTAAATGACCCGAAAGCATATTGAATGTAATTCAAGTCTTACTTAGCAATTCATCTGATTAAGGACTTGATTTTACAGAATTTAAGACAATTCCTTTCTCTACTTCATTTGATAACAATGAAATATAATGCAGGGGTAAGAGGGTAGAAAACTGAGCCGCTGCTATTCAGCTAATCGTTATTCTGTGATGACATCACTGCATCTCCAAGCTGCAAACACAGAGATGGTACTCATTACAGTGGAATTTGTTTCAATGCTCACACGACAGCAGCCATGAGAGACAGCTAGCACTGTCATGTCCCTGGAGCATGTGTAATTATGCAAAGACTCCAGTGTCTAATTAGTACAATAGATTTTGGTCTCAATTCAAATTTTGCAAAGCCTCTATTTCACGTATCTCATTCTGTTACTGACTCAGACCTCCTAGGATAGATTCTTCTCCACATAAGTAATTCTAAAAATAGAAGCCAAAAGAACATGCATAAGAGTTTCAAGAAAAACAGATGAGACTTATTGTCAACTATATGATCACAATTCTTAAGCAGGCATCAAAACTATCTAAAATATACTCTCTGTAAATTCTGTGCCCATTTATTGTATTTTCTATTTCATGATTATCTAGGTATCACCCAATTTTCAGTTTTTTCAAGCAGAGGGGAAACAAAAACAAAAACAATTCAAAACAAACAAACAAACAAAATCCCTTGAAATCTGAATAACACCAAGGTGATTTATATCCAGCACTGCCTTGATGGGGGAAATTATCTTCTCCCATTATACAGATGAAGCATAACACTCACAGTGTATGAGTTATTTTTTGTTGCTATGATAAAACACCAGGGCCAAGGCAACTTACAGAAGGAAGGAGTTTATTTGAGTTTATGCTTCTAGAGGAATACAAGTACATGATGGTGAAAAATCATGACAGCAAGTACAAGATATCTTAAATTCAAGCTCCAAGAAGAGAGAGAGAGATGAAATGGGGTGACAATATGGACATCCAAAGCTCACCTTGAGTGACACATTTCCTCCAGCAAGATTACACTTCCTAAATCTTCTAAACAGTGTTCAAACATCCGGGGCACGTTGGGGACATTCTCATTCAAACTACACTGAACACAGCAATTTTAAAACTTGGCCAAAGTCAGTATGTGGCTAGTGGCTGGACCAATGAACATTAATAGGAGTCTGCTAACTTATACATGGAGAATAAGGGAGGTTTGTAATATGACGAGGTATTTCTTGGAACAGACTTTGCTTGAGCTATCACTAATAGCTTTCAATGCTAAGGTCACCTTCTACAGTATTCTTTCTACTCAGGTGGCCGTCTTTGAGTGAGGAAGTCAGTTTTCTATAGCTCAAACATGGAAAAGGAGAGCGCATGTGATGTAGCCTGGATCATTGATTCCCAGCTTTCTCTCTTATCTAAGGTATTCCATGAGAGAATGATCCTCCGTGAACCCCTTCTCTCTTCTGCCTGCTGTCCATCTGACCACTCCCATCACCATACTTAGTCTGAAAGAACTTAGGAAGTGCCTGTTCGTGAGAGACAGACATATTAAATAGGTTTAAGGAGGAATGGTTGGGATGACATTTTTAGTCTGGAGATGGAATCCAGTTCGTGCGTTGAAGTTAAACCAGGATACAAGAGCACTCTGAAACTCTCGCAAGAAATCAGGAACTTAGGGAAGCATCCTCATATGGTGCATGTAATCAGACAGCCTTTCAGGATAAGCCCACTATCTGATTAGTACACCCCATAGTAAGAGTTCTCAACCGCCAAATTCTATACTTCAAGAACATTTTTTTTCTTGAGGGCTGGACTTGAAGATAGAGTCCCTTAATATCTTTTCCAGAAGTAAATCTGAAGTTTCATGTAGAGATAAAATTTAAGATAGGGAGAGAAATGATCATGCCACATGAAAATTTTACTTTGAGAGCCTCCAACTTCATTTAAGTTTTTTCATTTTTCAATGTTAATGTTCATATGAAGAAAACGGTATGTCCAGGATTCCAAAGGAAGAAAACATTTCTGTTCTCCTTATAGTTTTCAGCTAGAATTTAGAAAACAAATCGATTTCAATACTTTTGATCAATGATGTGTTCAGACTTTTCTTATGAATCAAATTCCCCTGGAAAGCACTTTTCATGGTGATCGCTAATGTTTATAATGAATTTAGTATGGTGAAATTTGCTATGCTAATCACTGCCTGCACTAGTCACTTGTTTTTAAAATATCACTAAGAAGAAATGTATATAAATTTCTATCTTATAGGTGGAAAAAAACCAAAAGCTAATAAACTTCTAACACAGTTATAATTATGATGATATTCTTCGAGAAGTGAGTTATTAGGAAATTCTGTAGCTGGCTAAACATCCCAGGCAATTCACACAATATGAGATGCAAAGGGCTGCTGGTGGCACAAAGAGCACTGTCCTGTACCAGCTTACTCGTCAAATAAAAATGAATAAAGACATAAAAAGTGAGGATGGTGGAGAGAAATGAGCCAATAGTCATTTGTTAGCACCATGAAGCATTGTTTTCGTTCCTTTCTTGTCACTGTAACCAAACACTTGACATGAACAACTTAAAGGGAGTCACAATCTTGGTTCATTGTTTCAGAGAGTTCAGCCATGGTTTCTTGACCACATGCTCTTAAGCAGGATATCATGGCAGGGGTGTGTGGTGGACACTGGGCTTCATGCTTTGGTATAAGGGAGAGTAGGGAGACATAGGGAGGGAATAGGGAAGAGTGTAGCCTCAAGGCCCACCCTCCAGTGACTTGCTCCCTGCATTTTAACTTCACAATTCCTCAACATCATCATATTAAAAACCCACTGGTGTTAATCTATTGATTAGGGCAGAACACTTATGATTTAATAGTCACTGAAAATATCTTTGGACATCAGAATGATGTGATTTACTAATTTCCTTTTCACAAGAAGCTGACAAAATCATCCATTATATATAATATATGCTGTGCCTAAATGGAAGCAATGTGTTTACAGAACTGGCAGCATCAGCCCAGACACATGAGCAGTGTGTTGCAGGATGATGTGGCCATGACTACTTAACACTGGATTAGAAAATTTTCAGCTCTACTATAAACTTATAGGACTGTCATCCTTCCTGTGGAAGATATAATTGAATAAAATGTGTGTTGTGTTACAAAAAGCTGTGCATAGACTTTTACTCAAGATTTTTTAAATTTAAAAGCAGAGTTCCATCTATGCTGGCATCTTTAAACTTTTTATATCATTAAAGTTCAAAGAGTTTTCACATGCTGTTCCTTCAACCTGGAATTACCTTTCCCTAAATGAGCACAAGGTATAAACTCCAGTTTATTTCAAGTCTCTGGATAAATGTTATCGTATTAATTTAAAAAATGTATAACCATCAGGCATAAAATGACTACATCTTGAGTTCATTCTTCTTAATACCTCCATTCACTTACTCCCTTACACCGAATTCACTGTCAGCTACCATATCATTTCAACTTCTGGGTTGTATCTGTCACCCATAGAAATATAATCTCTGTGAGGTCAGGAACTTGAATCTGATCCTTTCTTCTTCAGTACCAAAAAGAAAGTATGGCACACAGTAATACTTGCTAAAAACTCCTGGAATGAAGGAAGGAAGAAATTAATACAACCTCATCTCTAAATTCAGCCTCATTTTACACACACACACACAGAGAGAGAGAGAGAGAGAGAGAGAGAGAGAGAGAGAGAGAGTCACATCACAACAAATCACATTACAGGACAATTTGGGAGATTCCAGGGAGTACTATTTAAAATATATCTGGTCCTTTTTTTAAAAAAAAAAAAAAAGAAAAAAAAGTACTTCAAGAAAAGTCTAGGAGGGGCTATATTTTCTTCAAACACTGACAGCTGGCAGAGGAATGTTCACTTCTGCACATATTGCCTGCCTCAAGGTCCCTTCTTCTTTGCATAACTCTTAAGAAGTCGCGGTGGACATTCATTATGAGAAATGTGGAAGAACCATTTTGCCTCCTTTCTTAAGCCAAACAACTCTTCCCAGTGGGTGACATTCAGCAAAGGCAAGTGTTTGACTCCAGCACTTACCAGGGTTTCTGAAATATACACTGTAATTAAATTACTCCGAGGCTGGGCTTTAATCAATGGTGAATTTCATGAATATTCAAACTGCTCATTGTGAGGAAATGGAGAGAGATTTGAATATTGTCATTCTAGCCTCAGAAGAAATCCAGAAGAGCATGCTAATGTTCTTTATGAAGAATAGCACACCACACACACACACACACACACACACACACACACACACACACACACCCTCCTTCTATCAAAACTAAAAGACATTTAAAAGACAACTATTTTGACCAAAATTGTAAGGAATGACAGATTTTAGGTCAAAACCAACACTTTCTATTTGTCTAGGATCACGTTCTGTGTTCAAAGGGCTTTCTTTTGAAGGTAAATTAAGATGTCTACTAAGTATTACTCATCACAAGAACAACCATTCTGTTTGTATTCAAAATGAACAAGAGCTTTAACACTGAATGTCTTTTCCTGGTTCACATAATCAGGAGTAAGGTTTTGAAAAAAGATGAAACCACTACGAACTAAGTCATTTTCAAAATTATTTTCTACTTATAGAGATATAACTTGAAGTCAACCATATTCAGTAATTTCCCCAGCACTGTGACCACATACCTGACAAAGACATTTATGAAAGGAAGTATTTATTTTGACTCCTGGTTAGGAGGATAAAGTGCACCATAGCAGGGCTGGAGAGATGGCTATGTGGTTAAGAGCACTGTCTGCTCTTCTAGAGAACCTCCGCTTCAGTTCCCAGCGCCCACATGGCAGATCACATCTGTCTATAACTCCAGTTCTAGGGGATTCACACCTTCACACAGGTATACATGAGGGGCAAAACACCAATGCATATTAAATAAAATGAAATGAAATTTAAAACAACAACAAAACAAACAAACAACACACAACAAATAGAGTGCACGACATCAGAGAAAGCACAAAGGCAGATAGAAGCCTGAGGCGCCTGGCTATGCTGGGTCTGCAGTCAGGCAGCAGACTGATGAACACTGGTGCTCAGTTGGCTTCCACACTTTTCCTCTCTAGTTGCTCTGGAGTCCCTGTCCATGTGACGGTGACACCACATGAAGATGGGTTACACCTCTCTAGAAACTTCCTCAAGACACCCCAAAAGGGGTGTTGTCTAAGTGCTTCAAATCCAGTCTAGCTGACATTATCGCAATAGTTGTGACAAAGTCCTCTTTCATTTCTGTTAAATTGAACGTGAATTTAACCCGAGTTGCTGTCTTTACAGTTCAGCAAATTGGTACTTTTATTATCCCTTTGAAGCTGGGCAGTCATGTGATCTGTACATTTTCTGTGGACATAATGAATGCAAATAAGTGGAGCTTACTGCTTCTGTGTCTAAATGAGTTTTCTCCGAATACAAATAAGAAAAGCCATGAAGACAGCAAAAGCTATTTTTGTATTTTACTATTAGCTTCCGGGCAGAGCAGATTGGAGAGGACACAGATATTCTAGAGAGCTCAGTAGAAGGATGATCTTAAATGAAGCCCTCTACACACAGCCGTAGAACAGGACGCTCCCTGAAAAGAGTCAGTGTCTGCATGACCTCTTTCAAGTAAAGGTTGACTCTCAACATGCTAGCATGGAGACTTTCAGGCAGCTGGAGGAGAAAAGGCAGAAGACTGCAGAAGCTTTGAACAGTTAAAGTGCCTGCCTTGTACTACGTCCACCCCTTAACAGTACCATCCCCACCCCCCATCCCTCCACCCCCCACCAAATCCATCAGCCAGGAGTCAGCCACCCCTTGGTTGCCCAACCTCTGGTGTATCCTTCCCTACCAGACAATGCACTGCAGGAGACTTATGTTTCCCAGGCTCCTTGACTTCTACTGTGAACTTTATTTAGCTGAGGGGAGATTTAAAGGCAGGCCTGGGAAGCAACTAAAAGACAAAGCTAGTGTATCTACCCCACTCCACCCTCTCTGTACTTTAGGTAGTCTCTCAGGCAGAACCTGGAATGCCCGTGGGCTTCAATACTTGCAGGAAGATGACTGTCTTCACTATATCTTGGCTCCCACAAGATTCCCTATGCCTGATTTCTAACACTATCCTCCCAAGATTTTCTCACTGTGGCCCCAGGTTGGTAGTAACTTCCTTGCTTTGACAAACTTCAGCCTGGTCTATCTTCAAAGTTGTTATCTTGAATTTACACTCACAAGATGTGTGTGTGTGTGTGTGTGTGTGTGTGTGTGCGCGCGCGCTCACGCAAGCCAGTGTGCTCTCTCTCTCTCGTGCATGGACAACTGCATTTTATTCAAGCAGTTAATCATTTTTTAAATTATTCTTTATTTCAATGGATTATAAATTTTACTCTCCGATTTCCATCTTACTCTTTTCCATTCTAATAATTTACTCTTCTCATAGACTGCAGTTGCTCAATGATGTCTACCTCATTAGACAATGTGTTAGAATAATGATGTTAAAATCTGTTGCAGGCAATTTATAGATTTCTTGTTCTTAATGTGAAAATTCTTTTCATTGGGTAATCTCATTCTCCATCCAGGTACCTCACCCCCTTTCACAGTTTGAACTTTCAAGCTCTTCTTCAATGCAAACTAATGGTCATGAGTACCCTGGTTTCTCTGAGCTATGAAAATTATTCCCATTAATCTGTTTTAGCATTTCTTCTGAGGTCCCAAAAGGTTGGTTTTCAAGTTGTTTCATCAACTTGAAGTATCTGTTCTATACCAATGATGTGAACTTAGACTTACTCATTCAGATTATGGTAGGTTAGGATTTCCTATAATTTCTTTCTCTTTGTAAGACTCATTGTAGATACACAACAAGGTTTCTTGATGCTTGCAGCTGAGGAGGGTAGACTTTTCCCAGCCATGAATGAATATTACTCAATATTCCTCTATAAGGGCTGTGATCTGAATCACCTTCTCATTCCAGGTACTTCTTGTTTTATATAACAATCTGATTTCAGCCTACAGTACAGCTCACCTTACTTGAGAGTTTTTGTTTCTAGAAATGCATATTTGCTTTTGAACATCCATTCACAGCTTTTATTTTCTTTCATATTTTTTTAATTCAGATTCTAATGTAAAGGTCTGTATTACTTAGAGTTTTCTAGAGTGGCAGAACTTACAGTGAGAGGCCAAATCTACTCCATCTTGGGACCAATCTCCATTTTAAAAGAAAAAGAACCTGAAAACTTGACCAGCAGCTGAACTCAAGCTACACCCAAGTACCAGGAAGGACACCATGGTTTGTCCCTGTCCCATACCCCAGAGTTACTGCCTAACAACAGCCAATCAAGATTAGTCTGTTTGTTTCAGATGTACTTTCAGACAGTTTGTCATTGTGTATGGTTTTGCTTCAGAGCACCAACCTGTCAGCTTACAATAGTCATTCAATTAGATGTTTGCCAGGCTGGAAATTCCATCGCTTGCTAGCTACTTCCTATAAAACTTTGTCCCACTGAGGGCTCCAGGCTTCACCCTCCTGTCCTGCTGCATCAGGGCCTGGGGGGAGCCTAAGCTCAAGCTTGAATAAAAGAGACAGTAGTGTGATTCTATTGGAATCGGCTTCTTGGTGGTCTTTTCAGGTTTACAATCCTAAGCAGGCACAAATATATATGTATGATTTTATTAGAATTACTTACAGGCTATGGTCTAACTATACCAACAGTGGTTGGCTATGAATGGAAAATTCAACAATCCAGAAATTGTTCAGTCCACAAGGCTCAATGTCTCAGTTAGTAAATGAGTAGATTCAGAAGATGCTGGAATCCCAAAGAAGGAGGATCTAATGTTATCATCCTACACAAAATGAAATAGACAGCAAGGTAAGAACAAGCAGACAAAGAGCAAAATAATCTTTCTTCCATGTCCTTATATAGGCTTCTAGAAAAAGGTGTGGCCCAGATTAAAGGTGTGTCTTCTACTCCAATATCTGCATCAAAAGTTTGTTTCTTTCTACCTCAAAGGAATGGATTAGGAGTGGATTCACCCACTTCAAACCAAGCAAAGATTCATCATCGTCATCATCATCATCATCATCATCACCACCATATAACTCTCACAGGTGTGCCCTCCATTTCTGGACTGGGGCTCATCCTAGAGGTAGTCAAGTTGAAACCAAGAATAGCCATCACAAGGTTTTTTTCCTCAGGTTTATTCCCCCATACTGATCATGTCAGGAGAAAAATATGCTTGAGAATTACAGAAAGATTCTTCCATAGTGTGTAGTATCTATAGCTAGAAGGAGATGTAAAATATATCCCATTAGCAGAAAATTCTCAGATAATTATAACTCTGTAAGAAGTTCATGAAATTGCTGTGAATGGTGAGGGCTGGGGAAATCTTAGGAAGAGATAGCTAGATCAGATAGAAAGGCATCTACTTGGCTCTTATTAGAGGAAGAATTCAAATACAAGACAAAATTAGGAATTGGGAGCAAATTTTATTGCAGAGTAAAAGTTACCATTCAGTGATGAGTGTGGGTGATCTTAGAGATTTTTTGACAGCATAATGCTTAATGATAGAGAAAAGTCCTCATAATGAAGCAAAAGATGGAGTGTGTCTTCATGAGCAATGCTGGTCCTACCTTGAGGCAACAATGTCTTCTTTTCCGTTAAGTATTTGTCATGTCGTGTCCTGCTTCACTACAGCTTGGCTGCACCACCTTTAGCTTTCACACAATTCCTTCTTTTCCTGTGATGTCTAGCCTACCTCAAAATGATCTAAAATAGGTCTGGGGAGATGGGTCTGGTGGCAAAGAGTTTACCTAGTAAGCACAAGGACATGAGTCAGGGCTCCAGAACCTATGTTTTAAAATCCAGGTACGGAGGAGGGAGGTCCTGGCAAGGCATACTTTAAGTCCCAACACAACTGAAGCAGAGACAGAGAAGTAGATTCCTCAAGCTCATTGGACATCCAGGTTACTCTACTCAGAACTTTTAGGTCAGTAATAGACTCTATCTCTGAAAACTAAATGTGGATGGTACCTGAGAAATGACACGCAAGATTGACTCCTGGCCTTTGCATACCTGTGTGTCCACACATACATACCGTGATAGGAAGCATTTATTTAATTCTTTATCAGATTAGCAACTTATGTTGATATCTGTGCTGGTTTGACTAGGAGAACCTCCATAAACTCATGTATTTGAATGTTTGGCCCATAGAGAGTAGCATAATTAGGAGGTGTGGCCTTGTTGTAGTAGGTATGGCCTTGTTGGAGAAAGTGTGTCTCTGTGGAAGCAGGCTTTGAGGTGTCATATGCTCAAGATACACCCAATGTGGAACACAGTCTTGTTCTGCTGTCTGTGGATTAAGATGTAGAACTTGAGCTTCTTTTCCAGCACCATGTCTAACTGCATGCCATCATGTTTCTCACCATGATAATGACATACTGGGCCATTAAAGGCAGTCTGTTTCCTGGTAGAGCTAAGGTTTAACCCCGCAGGCCCAAAAGGTTGTCTCCAGCAGAGGACAGCCTATAAAGGACAGCAGAAATTTACCAGACTCCTAGAAAACAGCTCCTAACATGTGCCTATATTTCTGCATAGGTCTGTGACATTTGGTCATCTAAAAAAGGAAATGCCCCTCAAGCCCCTCCTCAGGTAGAGGTGTGGTCACATCCCCAAACCCCACCACCAGTAGAGGTGTGGCCGTGTAGTCTCAACATCCACATGTTAATGAGATACCTAGAGGCTTAGCCATGCCCCTTCCCAGTTACTATTTCAACCTTGACCCTCCCTGAGGGCTCGGGGGTAGGGTCTTACCCACTCCACTCTCCACAATGAAAATAAACGCTCCAAAACCCTGGACTGTCTCTCTTCATCTGCAGTGAAAAACAATGGAGCTGGCCTTCACCTAAAAGAGTTGACATCTAGCCTCCCGCTGAAGCCGTCTCAGCTTCTGTTCCCAGCTGCCTCAGACATCCACCCAAGCCAATGTAACTAGCCAATGCACAAGTCGCCTACCCAGTCCCACAGTGTGGACCCTAGCCAAGCTCTTTCCCTTCTTGGCCCCACACTTGGGCTTCCCACTTCATTCCCAGCTCTTCCATGGCGTTCAGCGGTGTCTGCGAAGCCCAGAACCTGGGAACCCCACTGAGCTGGCTGCAACACATTCCCCTGGGAATCACAACCAACTCTTCCTCACCCACAGGCTGTGTCTCTGCAGAGGCTTCTCACAGCCTGACTATCCAGGAGGCTTGTGTGGGAGGCGCACAGTCCACTTCCCTCGTGTCCCACCTCTCTCAGGAGCCACAAGCACTCTGGGCAGATGTGCGGGACTTCACTCTCCATCCCACGCTGGCTTGATCCAACAATAATGAGCAAAATTTCTGAAACTGTAAGCAAGCCCCAATTAAATGTTTTTCTTTATAAGAGTTGCCTTGGTCATGGAGTTTCTTCACATTTATAGAAGCCCTAATTCTAGACAAATGCTTTGGTCTAGAAAAAATACAAATATGTATTTAAATAAATAAATATAATTTAAATAAATATTTAAGTAAACAAATATCTATTTAAATATATTTTATATACTTATATATGAATATATTATACATAGTATACTAGTATATTTATATATTTATAATATGTGTATTATGTGATTATATGTATTTATATATTATATATCATAACATATTATATGTAATTATATGTGTTGTATATATTAATATGTATATTAAATGTATATAAAATACATATTTAATAATAAATGTGGATACTATGTCACATGTGTGCCAGTATGTGGCAGAGAGGAGAGAGGCTATGTTTTTACTGTGTTCCTACCTGTGAACATCTGAATGCTTAGTAGCCTAACATTCCCTGAAAAAAGAGAGCCTGAGATGACCACAATTCTGGTGCTATGGGGCTTGGTCAGGGAGCTAGTCTGAGACCAACACCAGTCTACTGCCTCACAGGTCTGGATGGGCTCCCAAGGCAGCAAACAAGCCTGATACTAAAAGAACCCTGGCTGGGACCTCTGAGAGATGGAGCAGGAGACAGATGACACTCACTTGGGGCTACTCGGGTGGACCTGGATGAGAAGCAAGCACAAGTTGACCACCAGACCACGGGGCCCAGAGAAGGAGTGAAATTGAGCTCACCACCAGTCCAGCTCTGCACAGGACAAAGGTGGTGGCAGGCAATGATACCCCAGATCACCCCTGCCCAGTGCCATAATGCATGGGCAGGGCATAGCATTCCTGAGACCACTCCTGAGATGACCTCAGACACTCAGAGACCCAGGCATCATCAGAAGAAGCAAGTAAGTTGTAGAGAAATGGAAGAGAACAAGAAACCGAAGGATATGGGCACAATGAGAAGCAGAACTGGAGACTGGATAGTGAGGAACAACCTGATGTGAGTAGCTAGTAATGCTGCCTGGAACCATGGTGGAGTCCTGGCCGGTGCTGGCACCAAGGGCTATGTCTGGGTCTGTGTCCCTGTAGTCTGTTACCACGAAAGAACAGGAAGACATCCCTGGTCTGACCTACTGCCCAGAGATGTGTTCAGGTTTGTGGGCTGTGCTGAATTGGCCCTACCACTTGCCTGGGTATAACGGGAGAACTGGCCCTGGGGGTATGCAATCAGGAGAGCTGACCCTGTCCCTAGCCAGTTGCAGTATTCAGGAGAGCATGCCCCATGGCAGGAGTTGCCAGTAACCCACCCTGAGAGTATAAACATAAGAAAGCATGCCCTGCCACTTGTCTCCCATGCAGTGGCATTGTCAGTGGAGAGATACCTTCCTTCCCCCTCCCCCTTGCCACTTGCAGCAGGTGGGAAACCTGACTAAGGGATCATGAGAGCAAGAGAGCTAGCCCCACTGCTCATCAGCTGATTAATCTGGGAGAGCAGACCTTGCCCCCTGCCTAGACATCACAGTAGACTTAACACTGGTGGCAGGGTGCAGGCAAACTGGCTCAGTTGACTTGAGTGTGGGAATGCTGGCTCTGCCACTTGTCTGCTGTTCAGTGACATGGGTGAAGGAGAGATGAACCCCCTTCCCCCTTGCCACCTGCTGCTGGCAGAAGAGCTGGCTCCAGGGTCATCAGAGTGGGAGAGCTGGCCCTGTACCTCACCTGCTGCAGCACCTGGGAGAGTGGGCTCTGCACTTCACCTGGGCAGCACAATAGAGGTGGTGCTGGATGTAGGGCTTGCAGGTGAGCCAGCCTCGGGGTCATAGGTGTAGGTCTGCTGGGTGTTGGCATTGGTGAGGGAGAAGTATTCTCCTCCCTTCCCTTTTCCTTCACCATTTGCAGCAGGCAGGAGAGCTGGCCCCAGGGTCATGAGAGTGGGAAAACTGGCCATCTCCCTCGCTGGCTGCAGTACCTGGGAGAGTGGGTGCCAGTACCTTCCTGGTTTGGAGAGGGTTAAAATGAGACACAGAGTTGGACTCTGGTATAGCTTTAAACACTGATGGTCTCTAGACGTTCTAGTTCTCTGACTATATTCAATGCTGATGATAACTTCTAAAAAGTCCTAAAAACTTTCTTATTTATTCTGAGGGTTAAAAGCTGCTGGCTTAAGTGACTAACAGTGGAGGTAGGGGTGGGGTAGGACTAAGTAAAGTAGCCTTTGTTCTATCTGCAAAGGAATTGCACAACTCTCTGTCAACCTGCTAGTTGAAGTTGCAAGAAGAAAAATGGACACTTTGAAAAGTGATTTTAGCAATTATTTCTAAGTTGCAAAAGTTTCCTATGAAAGCTCTCTAAGAAAAAGAGGGAAAGTGGAATGGCGATCTCTTCTCTTTGCCTTCAGCACTTATACATCTTTCAGAATGCAAGATCACATGGGAAAACATTCATCACAAGTTTACACATAAATTCAAATCATAAATCAAATAAGAACTTTACAAAGAGAGTGTTTACCAGCATATCCATTAGGAATAATTACCTGATTAAACCATCACGTGTCACAGTGCCATAGGTTCATGGAGAGTTAAAGAACATAACTAAGTTATTAGTGAAGTTTTATATAGGTAAACCTAGTCAATATTTTATCTTCTGTCCTAGCACCTATAATAATTTTTTCTCTTTTTATAACCTTTGGTTAATGGATTTACAACCTTTTGGAATGTGCTCTGAGTGGCAGAATGTCTACTTACTATCTCAAAAAGAGTTAACTGGTGGCGCTTGGAAACTGGCAGAGTTCTCATTACAGTTTTGATTATCAGAGAGAACCTAATAGCAGTTCCATTATAAAAGAGCTTAATAAATTCTGATATAATTTTAGGGATTCTTATAAGATCGTCATTAAGATTAAGAAGTCATCTATTTGTCTATAGAGCATCACTACAAGACAGTACATCTTCGTTGTTCTGTAGAGATCTGCTCAAAACGGTGGGCTAATACCTAGTGATTGTGATACATGTTTAATAATAACACAAAAAGCATATTAATAGCAGAAATCTCTCCTGGGCCTTGCCTATCAGAGCAAACACATGGTGGATTTTTCATCCAGGGTACAGTCATCTCAGAAACATCATCAGCTGATTATTAACTTGTTCTACAATGGTTCCTGACAATTGGGTCCTGCATCTCACCTGGGCAGCAGGGTAGAGTTTGTCCTGGTTGCAAGAGCTGCTTGTGAGTGAGCCTCAGGGAATGAAAGCAGGAGAGGCAGTAGGTTGGCCAGCTCGGATAACTCTCAGGCCTGGACCCAGGGCTTGGAATTGGCCCATTATAACATCTACCCCATCAGTGTATTGCTGGCATGAAGAAGCTGGACCTACAGCTACAAAGCTGCAGGATCTGCATGACAGGAGACTCTATGAGAGGAGTGCCTGTGAAGTTCCACTACTAATACAGTAGCTGAAGCCAGAGGCGTCTTTCTAGACCAGTAAGTCATTGCAATGAACATTTGCAAGCAATAAAGTATGGACAACGGGTGTACGTTGGGACACTGTGCCACACTACAGCTTCCACAATGAGATTTTTTTTCCTGTGTTGAGGAGGGAGGTTGCAAGGATGGCGGGTGGGTACAAGGGGAGTGGAAGATAAGCGGGATTTCATGATGTGGAATTCACCAAGAACCAATAAAAAGTTAAAAGGAGAAAAGAAAAAAGTCCATTTTTCTTCCCAAATCAGAATTAAGATCATTTAAGACCAGTTTAGCAGTGTGACCCAGTCTCCTTTTTGATCAGAGGTGGCTGTAGTGATTCATGCAAGCCAGCTCCAATGTTCTTCCAGTTATCAGAGAGGAGGAAATGAGCATTTATTTCTCTCTTGGTTTTTTTTATTCTCCCTTAAACAAGAAAGAACTCTAGTTTTGGGTGATCTTAGCAGGATACTGATTAGAAATAAGCCTATTCTCAAAGTAATCACTGATAAGGGTAATAAAATTATAAAAACAAAGAAGAGAACAGTCTTCCACAGCATAGCAGAATGTGACCACAGCTAGATAATTAGTTCAAAATATGTTGGTGTTGAATGAAACAGGGTGTTGCCTAAAATCTTAACAGATAGAACCACAAAACATGGCTTGTTTTTAGAGTTATGAACAATTCTAAGTTACTAGAAAACTTGTGGACTGGCAGCATATCTTATGATCTCCACAGGAATAGGAAGTTTGTGTCTTTTCATTCTCCAAAATGATTTAACTAAATATTTATCAAAATTAAAAATATTAATAACTTCTTTATTTTTTGAATGATAAAAACTTCTGAGTATGAATTGTGGTGTCTTGAGAAATAGAGGCAGGAGATCAAAAATTCAGGCTTATTCTTGTTTACATAGTGAGTTTGAAGTTATTCTGGCATACATGAGACCCTAACTCAGAAACAAAACAAAAACAGTTCATGTGATGAAAAGTACAGCAAACTAATGACAACAATAGATTAGATCCTCTATGATAAGACAGCTGCTTCCAAATACAGATGCACTGAATTCTCACTGCTACTTCATTTTAAAACCCACTGCTATGAAATAACCTCCTGAGTTGTCTGACATCCTGCCTCCAGGGCTCTATTTCATTTTGATCCATATTAAGTACAAATGATTGCTAAAAGTGCTGAGATATGATGTTCTATCTCTCTAGCCATTAGAATCAAGTAGATAAACCTCGCATCTCTTTTTATATCATAGCCCAATAGCCCATTTTGAGTTTAATAACACTGGGAAGACTCTGGAAACTTAAGACTTCCACATCTTACAGATTTGTTTTGCTTTTTTAAAAGTTGACCTAATGCAAACATCATCCTGTTTTATGTCTATGAGTTTTCTGCCACTAATTTTTCTTACTCTAAAACACATTTTGAAATTATGCCCCAGCAGGTAGTCGTACTGCGGGGAGGACAGTGAGGGTAGGGAGGGGTGGTTCAGGCAAAGAAGCTAACAAAGAGCAAGAAGATCCAGGCAGATAAAGTCCTCTCTACAACTTCTGGTGACTCAAGCATTGTAAGAACAGAATTGTTGACTTGAAATGTATAATTTCATTAACTCTAATATCAGGATAAAATGTCGTGATAAGTACATCCCTCTCCTCCCTATTATGCTGAATTACACACTCTGGAAACAGTCACAGAACAACCAGAAGAGGATGCTGCATGGTGGAAAGTGACAGGATTCCCGATTTCAGGACTTGAGAAATGATGGAATGGCAGTGTGTCACATCCTCTCACCTGACAAACAAAGGTGACCTAGACTTGCAGCTTCCTAATTTCTGACTTTGTAAAAGAAGACAGCCCCATTTAGCTCATTCTTCACCCAGACAATAAAGGATTCTCACTGGCAATATCACACAAGTTATCAATGAAGAAGCCTGATTACAACCTCGCCGGCCAACCTGTCCATCTTCTCTGCGTCTGAAACTCTCCAGCCCTTGCAGCGATTGCTGAGCTCAGCCCTGAAGAAGACATTTCTAGGTCCTCAGACAGCCCAACAGCAGCCAGTGGGAGCTGATGGAGCAGCACATATCCTAAGCAACCAAAATGCCAACACAAAGACTCTCAAAGTCAGATGTCACAGGCAACAGGAGGCTGAGAAGTATGTCATACACCTGAACAAATGACTGCTGGTCAACATGGAAGAATTCAATAGGATTCTTAGTCTTATAAGATGCACAAGAATGAGTCAGAAAAAATCCCAGGACAGAGAGGCAACCATGAAGTCCACCACTAGGTGGAGAACCATTGGAGTTGGAAGCTGCTTGGTGATGGAGAATCAGTTTTCTTTAGGATGTGGTCCCTGAGAGCCCAGCCAAGCTCCAGTACATAGCCCTACACCCAGATGAATACTGGCATCAGTAAAGATAGCCTTAGCCCATTTATTAAATAACACATAATTGGAGGAATAGTTAGAGAATAAAAGGAATTGGAGGGTGGATTTGATCAAAACACATTAGAGTCTCAAACAATAAAATAAAATAAAGTTGGGAGAGTTGGTTCTACTCACCACTAGAGGGTAGCATACTAAAATTCCAAATTATGAACACAATTTATTTTATATGTTTTTAAAAATATTTCAGACGGTTTAAAACGTCTATAATGTGGATATTTTAATACATGAGAGGGTCAGGTAATAAAAACAATATATGGGTGGTTCTTTCCCCTCTTGTTTTCCAGTTTAACCAAATATGTGCCAGAACAAACCCATATTCGAATGCTGAAGAGTATAGGCTCTGGCCTGGGAGTCATGGCAGCAGCAGAGGCTCTTCCACTCTGAATGACCAAGCAGGGGTGTATGCAGGACCTTTCTCCTTGGATGGACACAAGTCCCATCCAAGCCCTAAGTCTACAGGATGGTTCCATTCTTCCTCACCTGTCCCGCGCTACCGTCTCGCCAGCAAGAACCAGATGACCAGCAGGCCAGATGACGCCACGAGAGAGGCTGAGACTCTGAGGTGGAAAATTACCAGGTGCATGCGCACTAGCCTGTTTACAACTTGTCCTCGGCCGGATGTAGGGTGCGACTAGGGCAGCTCCCTACATCTCCCCCTTTTCATTTCTGTAAGCAAAGTAGGACACTCTTAAGAGGGTGGAGACAGAGGTCAAATCCCCTGACCAAAAGGTTGGGCCTTGTACAGGAGAAGACCCCTAAGCTCATGCGCGCCCGAGGTCTTCCTGACCCTCCCAGTGCCGTTTTTTAGAGGGAGGGAAACTAGGGCACTCAACCCTCATGTAGATGACATATCTCCCAAGGCGGCCCACAACGATGACCGCCTTGTGCGATGCTTTGCTCGACATCCCTCAAGAGCTGCTCAGACCAAACATTCTACCCAGTGCAATGAGACTAGACTCGCGGGTGTGCAAGAACTGGCTGGCTGGCGACCTACTGCTATTAGCCAAACACCGGCCGGGGCTCCTTGTTCTAAGGCAACAAGCGCCTGCGCAATGACCACCTTGTCTCTTTTAGTCTGGGCCCTGAGTTTGCAGATGAGCCATAGGAGCAACACCAACCCACAGCAGAGCGCTGCTCCAAACAATCCCACCCCCACCCATTCCTTGAAATAAGAAATTGCCAAGGAAATCCATGAAGAGAGGCCCTCTGTCAAGGACAGGTCAAGACGGGTGGAGTTGATCTGAATAATTGCTGTCCGCAGTTCTCGCAAGGTTTCATCAAATTTAAGGGTCCAATTCTGTAACATATACTGTGAAAGACTTTTAGACAGGTTAGCTGCTTTTGTAAATCTGTCATATTGTATGGAAGTAACACAGAGTCCTGGCAACTTTTGTTCACAGCCCAATTGGGCTAGCTGTCAAAGGACATCCAGTTGTTCTTGAATAAGATCAATGCGCTGGTTAACCAGCATTAGGTCCCCCTGGACTTGAGTATTGGCAGATACCTGTCTGTCTAGAGCTAAGGTGGCAGCTGCAGACAACTCATTAATGGTATTGGCGGTCTGCATCGTTCCAGAGAGCGCAAGGGCCGACGCAGTGACGGCCCCTGTAACCGCAGCCGCTGCCACCACACCTATGATAATGGCAGAGATACCAAAGTCTCTTTTCTGCCTGAATATGGTCTGATCCGCCGCAAAAGGACCTTGGCCAGTTAACATATCAAAGGTCCAATCTCTCTGTCCAGGGGTCGGTGCCGTAGCATTGGCTCTGGCTTGAGCTTGTGCAGCTTCATGCCATAAAGCCTTCCACTCCATATATTGGCCCATTGTAGGGAGCGCAGCCTTGGCCAGCATCTGCCAATCGGCGGGAGTCATGGACGCCCCGGCAAATCTCTCTAACATTACTATAGTAAAATTAGCATTTACCCCATACTTTCGGACCGCTTCAGCCAGGTCTTTAATTTGGCTGTACTCTACAGGGGCATGAACTCGCCCTCCACCATCTACCTTGAAAACTGGAAAAGTGGCTTGTACCTTTCTCCTAACCTTGTCAGAGAGAAAAGAAAAGGAGTTGGGGCACATCTCATAAGGGGGAGGAGCGGAAGGCATGGTCCGCGTAGGGGCCAAAGAAGGCGGCCGCTTCATCTGCCCATTACAGGGCAGCCAATCTTCCTCATACCATGCCGCTTCCTCTTCTAGCTCTGACTCCTCACTAGAGCTAAGGGGGTCAGTGTCTGAACTTTCCAATTGAAGAGCCTCAAGGTCTTGAACTGGGTAGAGGCTCTCCCCCCTTCTTTTTACTTTTTTCTTGGGTATGAGAATCGTTTTTCTGCCCACAGCCTTGTCGGGGGGACAGTTTTTTTTCATTTTGTCTTTAATCTCTCCCTCATCCTTAGACTTACCAGGAGGTCCTTTTCCCTTGCTGAGATCTCTTTCTTTTTGGGTACCCATCCTCTCACTCCGTTCGGATTCTGACATGGTGTCCTGGACCCTTTCAGGGGTGATTTGCCCCTCCCTTACAGCATCTACACAGGCCTCACCTTGTTCGCAGCAATACAAAGACAGTAAAACCAAAATGAGGGCACTTAACACAATTAGCAAGACTTCAACAGCGTTAGACCAAAAAGGGGGCAATCCCAAATCAAGATCCAGGGTCAACATGCCTTTCCGAACCTACCTCCCTGCAGTTCTGAATCCTCCCTGTTTCCAGGGGGTCTCCAAAGGTGCTTGACGATGACAAAGTTTCCCGGGTTTCAGCACCAGATGTCCCGCGCTACGGTCTCGCCAGCAAGAACGACGCGGCACACATAGGATCCTTCTGCAGTAAAGCTTTAATGCATCTTGAGAGGGAGAGCATAAGCTTGCCACGAGTGGAGACCCTGAACAATGGAACACCCGCCCTTTATATAGGCCACAGCGCTCGCCTGGGACGTGGAGTTTCCCCATTGGCTCCCCGCACATCAGGCCAGATGACGCCACGAGAGAGGCTGAGACTCTGAGGTGGAAAATTACCAGGTGCATGCGCACTAGCCTGTTTACAACTTGTCCTTGGCTGGATGTAGGGTGCGAATAAGGCGGCTCCCTACACTCACCCAATCTGCAACCCCATGGCAGCTATGTCTGGGAAGGATTTCTCAACAGAATCTCTGACCAGTTCTCTGTCAAGAACAACCACCACACCAAGGAAAGGCAAACAAACAAATAAACAAAAACACCCCAGAATCTAAGAGAACTGGGTAAGCCACATTTGGTCATTTCATTAATTGAAAGTGAAAAGATGAAGACAGTCCTGAGAACCAGCCAGGCCTTGGCTTTGGAAAGGAATCCTGTCCAGGGGTAGAAGCTCTTCTTTCCTCCTCTCCCCATTCCTCCCTGTTCCTATTGTTTTTCTAAGAGGCACCTGATGAAGCCATTGCTTTGGGCAGGGTTCTGTTCCCCCAAGGGCAGCTAAAGTCAGTGAGGGTGAAGAGCTTTTCTTAGAAGGATACTGACCACTTTTTTTTGTTTGTTTGTTTTTCAAGACAGGGTTTCTCTTTGTAGCCCTGGCTGTCCTGGAACTCCCTCTGTAGACCAGGCTGGCCTCTAACTCAGAATGCCTCTGCTTCCCAAGTGCTGGGATTAAAGGCATGCACCACCACTGCCCAGCAGATGCTGACCACTTTTACTATGAATCCTCAAGCAGATCCAGCACTACTATCTCTGTGAGGAGCATAATGCTTTCTTTTTTTCTTTCTTTCTTTCTTTCTTTCTTTCTTTCTTTTCCCTGCATGGAAGCAATTACTTGAAGGTGATGTAAGAATTGTATTAGGGTGTAAAAGAGAGTTGCTAAACTGTAACCTAATATGTCTTCCTTTTCACCAGGGGAAACTATGAGTTAGTTACCCCACAGCTTTTGAAATGGCTTCTTCTAAGAAGCCTCTCTATATCACAGACAAGTCTTGCTTTGTCAAATTCCTAGCATTAGCTACTGAGAAACTTGTTTAAAATGTCGGTTTTTTCCTCAGCATAACCCTATGGAGTAGTTGCTGTTACTGTGCCCAATTTATAGAGGCTGGAACTGAGACTTGGAAGAGCTAAGCTAACATACAAAATTAGAGGTGGAGAAGGTTTCTGTCTTAGGGTTTCTATTGCTGTGAAGAAACACCATGGCCACTGAAACTTTTTATATAGGAGACCATTAATCGGGACTGACTTACAGTTCAGAGGTTTAGTCTGTTATCATGGCAGGAAACATGTGGAAGGCAGACAGACATGGTACTAGAGAGGTAGCCAAGTGTCATTAGGCAGGAGAAAGGGGGGGGGAGAGGCTGGCTTGAGCATTTGAGACCCAAAGCCTACCCTCAGCGACACATTTCCTTCAACAAAGCCACATGTCCTAATCCTTTCAAACAATGTAACTCCCTGTGAGCCAGTGGGGGCCATTTTCATTCAAACCACACAGTTTCTCAAAGACAGCCCAAGCTCACATGCCTGCCCTTCACTGACACGCTCTGCCACCATTAATTCACATTCAGAGACCTGTTTCCAGTGAGCACTTGTGTGTTGGTCTTGAACAGTCTTGCAGTGAGCATCTGATTTCTTCTTAATGTTCCCATGCTCCCGGAGTAGGGATTAGAGGCAGATGGGACTAAAGAGATTAGAAAGATGCTCTACCTACAAAATGAAGTAGGGTTATCAGTGGGGGTAAGTGTCAAACTAAAACTTCCATGCTGCCTTTGCTGCAGTGTACCAGAATCTGTCCTCCAGAGTCTCCACAGACAGGAGAAGTAAGTAGAAAAGGACCATCAAAAGGACCAGCCTGTAGATGTGCTATTTATGGTCACATCAGAGACTTGGTATCACTTCAGATCTGTATTACATTATCATTCTTGAACTTCAAGGCCTTTACCTCCTTCCCAGTGGTTTAAAACTCCATCTTTACCAGATTGTTCTGTGGAAACATAAAAGAGAAATGAAGCCTGGGTAAAGAAAAGAATGATTGATATTCCTCCCCATGAGAGACAGGCAGAGGGCCAGGCTGTCTACTGTTGGTTGGTAGTGGCGCCTGAGATGATCCTGTATGATCAATGAGTACATTCTCTTTATTTTTTCTTTCTTTTGTTGAAAATAGATTTTTTTCTCATATAATGTATTCTGGTTTTCCTCCCTCAATTCTTCCAAGATTTCCTTCACCTTCCTTCCCATTCAAATTAACACCCTTTCTGTCTCTTCTTAGAAAACAAATGGACATCTAAAGCATACTAGTAAACAAAACAAAACAAAACAAAATGGAAACAGGACAAAACAGAGAAAAAGATCCAAAGAAAAAGCCAAAGATATACATGTAGACACAGAGAAACATGTATGTATAGACGGGAATTCCCTAAAAACATAAAACTGGAAGCTATGATATATATAAAGCTTAAGAGAGTTACTAATATCTGATTATGTTAGGGCACACTCCATAAGGGGCCCTGTCACTGAAACTGCCCAAGTAGTCAAACACTAAAGACCTGAGAGGTCAGAGACCTAAAGGAAAACCAAACAGTATTGTTGTGCTAAAGCAGTAGTTCTCAACCTGTGGGGCACAACACTTTGGGGTTCCAATGATCCTTTTACAGGGGTCTCCTAAGACCATTGGAAAACACAGGTGTTTCCGTTATGATTCATAACAGTAGCAAACTGTTATGACATAGCAATGAAAATAATTTTATGTTTGGAGTCATCAAAATATGAGAAAGTATACTAAAGGGCCAAGGCATAAGAAAAGTTTAAAAGCTCTGTGCTAAAAGAATGTAGCCATAAAGTGACTCCTAACATCATTGTCATTCTGCTACACTCACAGATAAGGGTTTGCTCAGCCATCAACAGAGAAGCTTTTTCCTGCAGTACAGAAGAACATATAAAGAAACACACAGCTGGACAATGTTCAGAGAAAGAGGAAGACACACAGTACACACACACACACACAGAGAGACAGAGACACACAGACATGGAGACACAGTGACAGAGATACAGAGAGACAGAGAGGAAAGCAGAAACAAAGACACAGAGAGACATAGAGACAGAGATAGAGAGACAGACTTGGAGAGAGAAAGAGATACAAACAAGACAGAGACAGAGACTGAGAGGTGAGAGAAACAGACCAACTGTGGAACACAGCATACTAAAAGGGATGTCTTCATTAAATCTCTTCCCTCGGGACTCAGTGAATATATTCTTTATTAAGAATTTTTTTGTGTTTGTATATTATTATCATCAGTAATAAAGGTAAAAAAGTCAAACATGTAAAATTAGTAATTTCTGGTGCTGTTTCTTAGAGCAAGGCTATGTTTAAGAAAGAAATTTGAACAGTGGCATTGAACAAATAATATGATTGAAAGAGATGGGAAGATGCTGAAGACATGTACAACACATTAGAGTTGAAATTCATTTGTATATATCCAGATTCTCCAGTATGATTCATTGTTCAGAAATGTGCTAGCTTTTGACTTGGACATATGAAGGTCCCTGCAAATGACTGGAAGAACAATGGACTATGAGAAGCAAGAAGGAAAGCCCATTTACAACGATGTAGTTAGCAGGGCTGGCTTAAACTTTTGGATTCTGATTCCGAGCACTTTATATTTTACATATTTAAGCAAAGTACAACTTTAGAAAGGTGTTTCCTCATGACAACTATCACAGCAAAGCCTAAGTCATGGCTACATCAACTCTGGAAAAGTACGTCTTTTACAAAGTACCCACAGCCTCTTCCACAAGAATTGGTTCTGTGAGAAACCATGCTCAGGATAAGGAGGATTAGGTTGAAGCCTGGCTCTACAGAGTAACAAAAGTTTGCCAGGCTATAGACAACATCTACCCCAGGCTTCTAAACAAATCAGGCATAAATCCATTTTATTGAAGAGACAAGTCTGCATGTTTAACATTTCTGGTTTCCCTAGTACTATGAGCAGGAAAGTCTCATGTGCTCCTACATCTCCCCATTTCTAACTTTTTAAAGAACAAATAGCCGCTCTATAGAGGTCATGTTAGAATGCATCATCCCCATGACTATTCTAATTAATATAGGGAAGCATAATAGAATTATAAGAATAGCTAACAGATGACCAAGGAAAGGGGAAAGCCATCATAGCATTGATGGCCGTTCAAAGATTACTGGAGAAATTTTGTCTATTTCTTTGTGTAAATCATTAATTTGACTATCAATCAGTAAAAAGCTGATACATTAAAGCAACACATGCCAGGAAACTATTGACAACCAAGATTATGTCTGAGCAACAAATAATCTATAGTGGCTCTATTTTATGTCAACTTTGGTAAGCAATACATCAGGTATTTTCTTCTTCATCTTTACACCTATAGTTTCCACTATTAGAGTTTTTTTAAAAAGAGAACTTAATTATGCTAAAATCCATATTACTATGTTTGGACTGATCAGTTACATTAGTCCAACCAAAATATGTCTCATTTAAGTGACTAAATAATTGTACACCATCATTTATCCAAACAATTGCTCCTAAAAGATAAAAACAATCTTCAATGTAGTGGTTATTCCTGGTTGTCAACTTGACTATATCTGGAATGAATCCATAATTGGAAGGCTCCCTGTGATCTTAATTTGGAGGCTGGGAGATACATGTTTCTGACGTGGATCTTGGCATGGAGATTTTGAGGCATAGTGGCTATGAATCCCAGAAAATTAAGTCAGGGAGATCTCTGAGTTCAAAGTCATCTGGGACAAAGTGAGTCCCAGATCCAGTCATGGTGGCACACACCTTTAATCTGGGCCACACCTGCTGGAGACCTACATAAGGACATTGGAAGTAGGAAGACTCACTTTCTTCTTCACTTGCTTGCTTTGTGGACTGAGCATCTGCTAGATCCTTGGACTTTCATTCACAGCTGCTGCTGACCATTGTTGTGGAGCTGGACCTCAGACTGTAAGTCATCAACAAATTCCCTTATTATATAGAGACTACCCATAAGTTCTGTGACTCTCGAGAACCCTGACTAATACAGAAATTGGTATCAGGAGTGGTTCTAGAGGAGCAGAAGTATAAGGAGGAATATTTTAAAAATCTGGATTTAGTTTAATAATTTACTAGCACCTTCAACTACTGAAACCTTTCTAGATACTCTCTCCTGGGAGTTCGGAGAATATTGAAGATCTGTGGTTGAAACTATATTTCAAGCTTAAAGAAGCTAATGCCTTTGATTATCTTGATGAATTAGATGATTCAGTGTACAAAACTTTCTACAAGTTGGGGAAAAACTCGGAAAATGATTTTTCTGGCTGGCTGCTTAGTATCTCTGGAAAAAGTGATGAAGGAAAAGAATGAGTTGTGTGATAAAATTGAACGACTCCAGATTCAAGAAACCAATCTAAAAGTGTGTCCTTAAAGAGAATCCTCTCTCCAGCATCCATAGAGCTCAAGTTGCAGAAAATTAAACTGCAGCCCTCATTATAAGGTTGGCTGAATTACAGTGAAAATTCAAGTCTCAGCCTCAGATGGTGTCAGCAGTTAAAGAAAGGACATTAATTGGCAAAGAATGGGACTCTATAACTTTGGGTGGGGATGTATGGGAGGACCCTGGTGAAGGTGAGAATTTTGAATCTTCACATTCTTAAGGGTTTACCCTATCAGAGGAAGTAGTACCCTCAGCCCCACCCCTTGATAATGTTTTATAATAGTTTGATCCTATGGACAGTAAGAAATTTTAGTATCATGAATAACACTAAATTTTCTTAAATCATTTGCTGGTTTTATTAGGGCAGTTATCATTTGTTGTTGCTGCTGTAATGGGTCCTAGAAAGAACATGCATAAAAAGCTATTTGACAAAGTCAAGTTTTAGAGATGACAGAAGAGTGTTTTCTCAGAGCTCCTAGAGCCTCATGTCACACCTGAGGCTATGTTCTGTAGCTGACTAGTTAGGGAGAAGCATTGTGCATGCCATAGTGAATTTTACCATAGATCTCTATAGATCTACAGCAGAGAAGGCCCCAGACTCAGAATTCTACTAGTTTATTAGACAATTCTAATAGTTTTAGTTTAATAGTATACACATATATTAAAAATATTATATAAATATATTAATATATAATTAATACCATATATATATGTGTATACACACACATATACATATACATAGATGCAGGCTCTTCTGGAGAGTTTAGCATTACTGTCATGTTTCAATAGGATAGGATTTAAAATGTTTCATTGAAATTTGTCTTGTGAGTTCATCTCTTTCAGTATAATGTTGGCCAGCATGATAAATGGTGAGTCTTATTTTTACATATGAAATGGACTGTCTGGGCAGCTGTAGGCATCATGGAAGAAGAGCTCAATGCTTGTTGTGGTTAGCTGGCAACATCATCAGAGATCTGAGAAGGATAAACTAGAGCAGGAAGTATAACCCAATAGCACAGAGATAACTTTTGTTAAACATTTTAAATGCTGTATTCAGGAGCTCTCTGGGAATTTGAGGATCATCTATTAAGTATACATGATTATAAAATTACAGAAGGCTAAAGTTTTTCTTTTAAAATTATTACATTTGTACTTAGCATGACTAAAAGCATGGTTTTGAGCATATTAAAAAATCTGATCATTTATAAAATGACTGACAATTAAATTCTATGGCTTAATTATTTTTAACAGTTTGCAACAAGGTAGTGGCTTATTTAAGATTAAGGTTTTAAAGTTATATTCCTATTTAGTTTGAGCCTTCAAATTTTGAATTGAAGATCTTTTAATATCAGATAAATACAGTCACAAAGACAAAGAGGCTCGGCATATATTTTCAAGTCTGCTAGCTTAAAAAGACCTCAGGTATTTATAGATCAATTTATCAAACATACTTATCAAATGTATGTTGTATCTTACTTAAAATTTTCTAGAATTCTGGCATTGAACAACTTTAGCAAAGACACACAGTTAGATATATGTCCCAAAGTTTCTGTTAACTTGAGTATACAACTATAACTTTAGGAATGTATCATCATACAAGTAATCCATCCTAACTCAAAATATCTTGCAGACTTGTTATTACCTTCTTTGTCTAAAAAGGAGATACAATAAAGAGCAGAGGGTTCAACAGGACTGAGAAGTTTTATAAGTGGTTTTTTGTTGTTGTTGTTGGTGGTGGTGGTGGTTTATACTACATGGTCTTCTTAATCAAGAGAGTGGGGAAGTTACATGGCATGTACTTTAAGCCTAAATGAGGGTGGCTGTCGGCCACATAGTTATTTCCATCCTGATGAAATCATCAGCCAAGATGAAGGTAAACCACATGGTTGCTATTTTCCTAAATAAGGGTTGAATTCAAGTTTTATATACAATATGTTGTAGTAGATAAGAGTATGTAAAACATATGCTCTTTGTCCTTTTGAAAAACCCTCTATAATGCATTAAAATTAATCTCTATAAGATTTTTAGATGTAATTTAAAGTAATACCCATGGAGTATCTTTAAAAAATTCATAAAAGCACATCTATTGGATAGTTATTATTTGTAGATCCCAAGAAATATACTAACACAACCTGCCAATTTCTATCAGTATAGAACAATGAACCTGCATTTTTAAATGACACAGTCTCTTAACCAGGAAGAGATTATTTCTATGAGCTATCAATTTAGCAGCATAATTACTTAATAAGCTAATAACCCATTCTGTTTCAGGTATTATAATTTTTATAGAATTAAGAAAGAATCTTTAGAAAGCAACTTAAATAGCATAGTCAAATTCTTAGTTGTGATAGACAGATAATAGCATACCCAATTGATATGGCCTAACATCTTAAATTTTGCTCTTTTGGTTTATTTGCCATCAAAGTTAAGCATTCATTTATGTATTGACTAGACAAGAAGGAAAGGGCAATATAATCCACATAATGAATGAGTAGTACTTAGGGAAAGTTCATCAGGACCAGTTTATGTACTTAATGTTCTGGGCGCAGTCATTCCACTAAGAGAAGTTGGGCCTGTTTTAATTTTTCCTATGAACAGAAAAATTGATCAACCTGTACTGAATTCTTCCTGCTATGAGGAAAACACAAACAAATAAAAACCAAACAAACAAAAGCTAAGCCTTTGGGCATTTGAGATCTAGTTCATGCTGTAGGCAGCAGAGGCCTGCTCACCATTCTTTGGAATTCAGGCATTGATTGCATCCAGACCAAGCAGCAGAAAGGTCCCAGGAGCTGGAGGACTTTGAGTTTGTCAGATCATTCAGGAGGATAAGCCCTGGATGTGCATGGCTGGCTTGGTAGCCAAACAGCCATGGGTCCATAGGTTGGCTCTGCCAAGACCTGTGTCAGTCGGAATAAAACAAATTCTCTCTCTCATTTTTCTTTTCTTTTCTTTTCTTTTCTTTTCTTTTCTTTTCTTCTCTTCTCTTCTCTTCTCTTCTCTTCTCTTTCTCCCTCCTTCCCTCCCTCCCTTCTTTCTTTCTTTCTTTTTATTTTTGTTCTCCTGAGAGGATTCAAGCCACATATTACTGTACTCCAGCTTGAGTGACAATTGTCAGGGATTTTATCTTCCCTTTTGTGGGCTGTCTTTACATTTGTTTATATCCATATAAGGTTGCTGAGCTATATATATTTTGTTCCTCTGGAACTTAACAAACATCTCAATAATCGTAAAACACTTTGTCTCAGAGGACTGAGAAGAACCTATATTAATTCCACTCTCTCACTTACTGTCAGTAACCCTTGAATGAGAGGCTCAAGTTTCCTAAACCTCTAATTTCTATTTAAAAAGAAAAACTTTTTACCTTCTCTGGGAACTGGGCCCCTCATGTCAGGTGCCAAATGAATCACGAGAGGCAAGAAGAAAACCTGGTTCAGTACAACTAAGTTAACTAGGCTGGTTCAAACCTCTGCAATCTGCTCCTGAGCTGTTCATTTTGACACATTTAAGCACAGAATAACTCTGAAAAACAAAGGTTTCCTCATGACAATTATTAATAAAGTTTAGGGTATGGCTACATTAAAAAACTCCATTGCGAAGTATCTGTACCTCTCAAAGTATTGAGAAGGTTAGGTTGATTCCATGACAGGCTTCAAATCAGCAATTAAGGACACTAGGCCTAAATCTCTGTTTCCAAGAACTGGGCAATTCCAGGCATGTCCAGGCCTCAGAAGCTGCTCTGCCACCTGACCTGAGACAAGGGCAATTGATCAGCAACAGTTTCCAGACTTCCTTAGCAACAGTTTCCAGACCTCCCAGCAAGTTCCAAGCTCCCATATCCTGGTAGTGGAATGTCCATAGAGATGGACCCAACAGATTAACAAAGAGGTCACCTACCCTAGAATTTCCTAATCTTCTTTAAATCAGACCTACAAGCTTACTTGGTTGTCTCTCAGTTCTTGTAATGGGAGAACTCAGCATGCTGGACTTCTGCAGAATAAAACACTCTTTTCATTTATATACTATTTGAGTCCGGGGTACAACTCTTTGGTGAATCATGAACCCTTAAAGTGCCTGTGACCTCTGCCACAAGAATGGGTTCTATTGACTGAGAAACCATGCTCCGGAATAAGGGGGATTTGGGTGCAGCCTGGCTTTACAGAATAGCAAACACTAAAAGGCTATAAACAACATCCACTACAGCCTTCTGGGTGGAAGAGGTGTAAATCCCTTTGTTGAAGAGAGAAGCACACATGTTTAACATTTCTGGTTTCTCTAGTACTGTCTGTGAGCATAAAGACTTCAGGTTCTTTTACAGGGGTGATATATTCATACTTGTGATCTACTTAGCTCAACTATACTGCAAACGCATTAGACTGAATCAACAGGGGTCCTTATGGTAATTATGGAACCCAAGAAGGCCTTGGAAATATCACAGTGAACCAGAGAATCCACTCACTTGATAGACAATGTCAAAAGTCGACCTGAGGTAGCTTAGCAGTGCATTTGAGACTGTTTTGCCAGAAGGGAAATGAGGTCATGATGAACTAAGGTGTTGAGTTTGAACTAATTGGTGTGAAGGTTCTGTTCCCACAGAGGTCCTTGTGCTTAGCTCCGCCCCACAAACAAACAATAAAAATGTAATGACTTAATTTGGCATGGCAGTTCAGAGAGTCTCTCTGTGTAGCACAAGCTGGTCTCAAACTTACAAAAGACCTTTGTCTCCAGTGTCTATAATGATTGGCTTACAGTCATGAGCTACCACACCTGGCTTACAGTTAGCATTTTTAACATTGACATTCCATGGACACACATGTAAATGCTTCCTGCTGGCATAAGCTGGGTGTCTAGCTCCTTGAATAACTTCACCTATGCATATCCCAGGAGGCTATCCTATGGGGTCATCAGTGGAAGTTCATTAGCCCCTGCTACAGGACACCCATTCCTCCTAACCTCACACACCCAGGCTGGCTTTTTAAAGGTAGATTTGTATGGGCTAAGGATGTAGCATAAAGCACTTGTCTTACACTCTCAGGGCCTGGGTTACCTTCTCACCACAGAAGAAATAAAGAAGTGGAAAAAATATGATTTGTAGACAACTGCTTTTTATCCAAATTGTTTTTGTGACAGTGAGACGCATGAGGTGCGTCTTTTACTTAACACATGAGGTGTGTGTGCACACCACAAGCCAGTTTTGGTACTTTACGCATCTCTAGTCTTCCAATGCCACAAAATTGAGACCTAGTAACTTGACCTTGTTGTTACAAATTTATAAGTGGCAATGTCAGGGTTCTTAGTCAAAAGTTCGGGATTCTGAACCGAATCCCAAACAGAAAGGGGGATAGGAGAAGAAATTGTAAATATAGGTCCACAGAGTTATGTTTACTACGGATAAAGGTCTCCGGTTAAGATAAATTATGATGCAATAATTATAAGACCAAGAGTTTGTCACTGTTTCAATTAGGATTGTGACTAGGTCTCCTCACTGTATCTTCTGCCAGTAGCTATAGGTAACTTGATGAAGTAAGTGGATTCAGAATGCCTATGGATGACAGCCTTTCACCTGCAGTAATGGAATGCCACCAAACAAGAGCAGTGGGAAAGTTGTGTGGCACAGGACACCTGTGAGACAGGGTGGCTTTGGACATGACTTGCTTTTACCAGCTACTTATTACTAGATTTTACAGCTCTTATGCCTGGAAGGTGGAACACTAATACTCATCTGGAGTTCGAAAGTGGCAATCATGTAAAAGTTACTGATGATTACGAACGTTAAAGATACCTGCTGTCATAACCCAGACACTGTCCATTCCCCCATGCTTGGCATGGTGCGAGGTCGTGACTAGCATTATGGAAAGCAGTGATTCAGACCCAATTCCACCTCTGACAGCTGTGGGACCTTAAATAAGTCATGGAAAACAGACTCTCCGGCTGAAATGGTGATAAATGGCTGAAAGGCCAAAGAGACAATCACTCCCTATGTTTTTTGTCCCTAGGTCTATATGAAGGAGCCAGGAGTTTACAGCATTTCATGAACAGGGAGACTTCAAGGTGACAGTAAGTGTCAGGGACAGAAGCAACACTGTAGGCGCATTCTCTCCTATGCAATTTCTAGAGTAGCCACCAGATGGCACCAAATGGTTAACTCTACTTTTGAGTTTATCCTGTAAAATCAAAAACAAACGGACAAAACCGGAAATGAACATACAGCAAGCAGCCTGGAAATTCCTTCCTCCTCCACTCCATTATACTGATTTTCAGCCTGCGTTTAATTCATAAAATATTGTTGGGAGAAGGGGTCCAGGGATCTTGAGAGTGCTGTGAACTGGAGAAAAAATGGAGAAAGGAAATTCTTAATTTCCTTTCTTAAGACTGAAAGCCTGGGTTTGAACATAAATGCTGCATACAACCAGCAAAGTAGGACAAGTGTGAAACTACCACACCTGGATTAAGAAATAATCAATTCACTGTCTTCCACTGTATACACAAGAGGACACTTGACTGCATCTTCATCTGTGTCATACATAAAATAGAGATGGTAATTCCTTACCTGCCAGAAGGAAAGAATGTCATGATGCTTAGCTACCCCACAGTCTGTGAAAGGACCCATTCAAGTGATAGAGTCCACATTTGGACGTCAGTGTTCTCTCCAAGCTCATGGGCCGGGGCATCTTAAGCAGAAAGTAAGAGACCACAGGCTGTGGTAAAACCCAGCCTCCAGTCCTGAATTGCACTCACAGCCACCTTTTCACTTGAGCTAGGAGAGCATCCTAGCTGCCTCCCCTTTCCCCTCTTCCTCTCTACACCCACTTTACCCAACGGAATAAATAAACCTGAATAAACTAATCATGTAACTCTTCTCCTTAAATCCCTTCGGCAGTCACTTTCTGCATTTAGACTAGAATCCACACTCAATCCTGTGATCACTAGGCCCTGCATGAGCTGGCCTCAGCCTGCCTGTGACAGTAGCTGCTGGCTGACTAACACTATACATTTTTGTCCCTTAACCTTGATGAACTGAACTCCATTATATGCAATGACATAAGTTCAGTGGCAAACTCTCAAGCTGCCAGACCCTTTTGGAGTCAGGAAAAGCCACAGGGACCCATTTCTAGCCAAAGAAATGTTAAGTGGAGGATGCTGATGGCAATCCTTCCTGGATGGTTGTTTTGGCTTAACCAGGCCTTCACTTCACCTTTCTTCATCCTGTTTTGAATAAGAATGCAAGGCCTGCAGGCAGAGTTGTAATCAGATTTCAAACAAAGCTGCTTGCTAAATAGAGAGAAGCAGAAAGGCTAAAGGACCAACCCTGAGACTCCATAACTTGGCTACAAATGCCATCTCTGCCTGCCTGCTTCAAGGCTCAAGGCTTTGGTCTAATGTAATAAAAAGTGCAGCTCTAGTCAATGAACAGACCACAGTTTGGTTTTTGCTTCAAGTTTCTAGAAGATACACATGTAAAGTGTCCCCTCTTAGAGTCTAGGATTTTATATTTCCCCTGTACACAACCTAGGTGCGGTAGATAAAAGTTTGCCTACCCATGATTCCTTTTGATCAATTTTTTTTCATGACTCAAGGTACACAGGAACATAAAACAGACATATAAATTAAATGTTCACTGATAAAAATATACAGTAATTTATCTTGAAATAATTCTTTGCTATACATAAAGTTTTGCAATTCATAATGATAAAAGCAAATTTACATACTAATGGGATAATGTACTTATTTTAAGTAAAGATTTAACTCAGTGGAATATTTGATACTGCAGGACGTTAAGAATCTTCAACACTTCAAATCAACAGATACTTAAACTTTTTAATATAATTACAATTTTTAATATTATTTTTATTTATATGGATGTGCATGGGTGGTGTATGAGTGAATGGTATGAGCAACACCTCAGAAGCAAAAAGAGAGCATCATATTCCATGGAGCTGGAATTACAGGTAGTTTTGTGCTAGGAACTAAACTATGCCTTCTGGAAAGGTAATAAGCTTTTTCAACTATTGAAACATCTCTAGCCCTGATACGTTGATTTTATAGCCTTTAATGCTGCATAGAATGCAATACTAGTGCAAGAGAACTTGAAGTAATATATTTGATGCTATAATAGATTCACTAATAAACTTGCATGGGACATATATAAGTTACAAGAGGCAGAATTTACCTAAAGGAAGACTGCCCTCAATATAGTAGTGTACTGGCCAAGCCTGTGAGAAACACCAAGTTCCATATCTCACTTTAAAATAAAGTCCTTCCTTTCTTCTACTCTCTAAGAAGTGGTATTTGATTATATTATGATCCATTGAACTACTACCATCTTCATGTTGTAAGACCTAAAGTAGCACCACTAACTCCATTTTGTTTTTCAGACACCATTTTGAGCCAAGTGAAGGGCCTGGAAAACTGAACTTTTTAACTGCAGGTGAAGAGTGTTCCAGGAAAGTCCCCACCTGATCAGTTGGGCCAAATGTTCCAGGAAACTGCAAGAACCAAACCACAACTGGCCTAATCCTGCAAGGGCCAAACCGCAACTGGCCTAATCCTGCAAGGGCCAAACAGCAACTGGCCTAATCTTGCTTAAACTTTATATATCAGCTTCGTGCCAGCATTGAAACTCCCCAACTGCCCATCTGTGGTTTTTGCCCTTAAAAACCCCTCTCCCCGGAGCTTGAGATCACCATTTTGTGGTGATCCAAGCTCGAGCTTGCAGTAAACGCCCTCTTGCTTGTGCATTGGAGTCGAGTCCTGGTGGTCTTTTGGGGGTCTCGTGATTTGGGTATAACAACTTTTGTCTCCTGATAAAAGCTGTCACATCTTTAATAACACTACTGCAATGCAGGGCACATTCATTTAGTTTTAAAATATCCATGCTTAGATTCCCTAACAAGTTAAAACAATATTTTGAAGTCAATGACTGTGTTTTATTTACTGAAACAATAAGTATGCATTTACTAAACAGTAATATAGTAATCACCTGCCATAGGCAAAGTCAGGCAGGGCCTTGGGTAGAACTGCAGAACCTGCAGATATCAAGAAATGTATAGAGGACTTCTGGTCTCATGGAACTCAATCCATAGAGTGGCAGAGGACTAATGTAAAATACCACAATAGAAAAAGGGAAACATTGCAGTGGAGTGGTCAGCTCAGGAACTTTGGAAAATTCCACCATGGCCCTGAGCACATGGGCAACCCTTCCCTCCTGGGAGAAACAGGTTAGAAAACACATAGGCTGGAAGAGAGGGGCTGATTAAGCCCCTACTACCTCATTTCCTAAAGATCAATCAGTTTAAAAGTCACAATGTTCTGCCAATCACATTGTGCCTAATGGCTGCTGCTCTAAAAGCTATAAAAGCTTGCTGAACAGGCTGCATGTGGTCATTTCCTTTCCTCCTTTGTGTGCAGGGCAACCCCAGCATGCAGGAACAATAAATTCCTCTTGCTTTTTGCATCAATCCCCAACTCCATGGTGTTCACTTGGGGGTCTTCGGTAAGTTAAGGCTCCCCAGAGCCTTACAAAAGGCCAAAGCAACAGAAGCAAGCCCAGTCAGACAGAGCTCCTTCTATTTCTTACTCATTCAGATCAACTTCAATGATGTAAGCATGTAGGTATAGTCTTCTATTTATCACCTTCCTGCTGCTGTAATAAAAGACCCTGGCCAAAGGAAAGCTAGGGAAATGTACTGGCTGCCTTATTGTCAATTTAATACAAGCTAGAGTTATCTGGAAAGAGGAACTTTAATTGAGACAATGACTCCATCTGATTAGTAGGCAAGTCTGTAGAGTATCTTTGTGATTCATGATTGATGTGGGAAAGCTCAGCTCATTGTAGGCAGTGCCAACACTGGGCATGTGTTCCTGAGGGCTAAGCAAGTAAGCTAAGAAAGCTGCAAAGAGGAAAGAATATATACTTCTCAATGGTCTTCACTCCAGTTTCTCCCTTCAGGTTCCTATCTTAAGTTTGTGCTGTGACTTTCCTTAGTGAAAGATTGCAGCCTGAGAGCTATAAGCTGAAATAAATGCTTTCTTCCCCAAGTTGCTTTCAATCATGGTGTTTATTACAACAATAGAAATCCTAACTAAGGAAGAAAGTATTTATTTGCTCTTATAGTTCCAGAAAAGATCTAGTCTGTCACGGCAGGGTAGGCATGGCAGCAGAAACACGGGGCTGGGCTTGTCATCAGGAAGTTGGCTGATCACATTTCATCCACACACAGAAAACAGATAAGAAACAGGAAGTGATGCTACATAATAAAACCTCAAAGCCAGATCTCAGCAACTCTGTACTTCCTAAAGATTCCATAACCTTCCCAAACACAGCTACTAGTTGGGGACCAGAGATTCAAACATATGAGCCTAGGGGAAATTTCATATTTGAACCACATACATCAAAGTCATTAAGATGTCAATTTCAGACCACTCAGCTGGCCTCCACCAGGCCTGCTATACCAGGAACATCCAGGGTATTTGATTCTTGCCCCATTCTCCTGCCTGTCATGTCCCCCCAGGGCATGCCCAGCTTCCCTGAGCTGCATGCTCCCCCAGGCCCTCCATCCCAGCTCCATTGCCTGGCTACTACCAGACCTTTACCAGGCCTACTACACCAGAAACATCCAGGTTAGACTTTTACCCCTGTCCCCAATCCTCTGACAGCAAAGCCCCTGGGGCATAACTAGCAGCTCTGAGACATCCACTGCCCCTTGAGATTGACTGTTCAACCAAATGCTGCCTACCTGAGGCCTACTGAACCAAGAACACCCAGGTTATATAAACCCACATTCCCAATACCTACTACACCAGGAACATTTAGGGACAATCAAATAGCAAAAGGTTGGAATCAACAAGAGCTCAATCAACAATAGCTAGGGCAATATGTCATCTTCAGAGCACACCTATTACACTACATCAAGCCCTGAATATCCTAACACAAACAAAGCACAAGAAAATGATCTTAAATCCAATCTTGTAAAGATGATAGATACCTTTAAAGGGGAAATGAATAAATCCCTTAAAGGAATACTGATGAATTGAATGAATAAAACTGTTCAAGACCTAAAAATGGAAATAGAAGCAATAAAGAAAGCACAGACTGCTGGGTGTCCTGGGAATGGAAAACCTAAGGAAGGGAATACAAACAATAGACACCAACAAAATACAAGAGATGGAAGAGAGAATTACAGGCATAGAAAAGAAATTAAGACATCAGTCAAAGAAAATGTTAAATCTAAAAAATCCCTAGTACAAAACATCCAGGAAATCTGGGATACTATGAAAACACCTACCCTAAGAATAATAGGAATAGAAGAAGAATCCTAGGTCCAAGGCTCCAAAAATATTTTCAGCAAAATCATAGAAAAAAATTTTCCCAACCTAAAGTAAAGGATGCCTATAAACATAGAAGAAGTTTATAGAACACCAATTAAATTGGATGAGAAATGAAAATCCTATACCATATAATAATCAAAGCACTAAATCTATCAAACAAAGTAAAAATATTAAAAGCTGTAAGGGAAAAGGCCAAGTAACATACAAAGGCAGAGCTATCAGAATTATACCAACTTTTCAACAAAGTTTATAATAGCTAGAAGGACCAGGACTAACTAATGTCTTGCAGCCTCTAAGAAACCATAGATGCCAACCTAGACTACTATACCCAGCAAAACTCTCAATAACTATAGATTGAGAAAACAAAATATTCCAAGATAAAACCAAAGTTAAACACTATTGATCCACAAATCCAGCCCCATGGAAAATACTAGAAGGAAAGCCTCCAACCCAAGGAGGTTAACTACACCCAAGAAAACAAGAAAATAAATAATTACACACCAGCAAAAACAAAATAAGGGAACAACACACACACCCAACATACACGGTAACTGATATGTGGGTGAGTGCATGGAGGGGGGGGGTTCTCTGAGTCCTGTGAGGACATTGCTGCTCTAGGGAAGAATTATGAGGAAGTTGGTGTGGATCTTGTTGAAGGTGAGGGTAATAAAGAAGGAAAGGAATACTAACATAAAAATAACAGGAATTAACAATCATTAGTCATTAATATCTCTGAATATCAATGGACAAAACTCCCCAATAAAAAGACACAGGCTGGCCTCATTGCATTACTTACCTAGATTCTTAGTTGTTGGAATGGTAACCAGGACCCTGGAGTCTGCTTCTGTCACCCTTCCCTTCTACATCTATCACAAGTAAGTGCATTTTCATCAACTTTAGCCAGGCTAGAGTCCAGATTGGCAATGCCTGCTGGGAGCTCTACTGCTGGAACATGATATCCAGCTAGATGCCAAGTGACAAGACCATTGGGGGAGGAGATTACACCTTCAACACCTTCATAAATGAGATGGGAACTGGCAAGCATGTGTTCATAGACCTGGAGCCCATAGTTACTGATGGAGTCACACTGGTACCTATCACCAGTTCTTCCACCATGAGCAGCTCATCACAGGCAAGGAAGAGGCTGACAGTAATTATTCCTATGGCCACTACACCATTGGCAAGGTGACCATTGATCTTGTCTTAGACAAAATTCACAAGATGGCTGACTAGTACATGAGTCTTCAGGGCTTCCACCACTTTGGGAGAGGAACTGGCTCTGTGTTCACCTCCCTGCTGATGGAGCAACTCTCAAAGGTGTATAGAAAGATCTTCAAGCTGGAGTTCTCCATTTACCCAGCTTCCCAGGTTTCCACAGCTGTAGTTGAGCCCTACAGTTTCTTTCTCACCACCCATACCACCCTGGAGCACTCCGACTTTGCCTTCATGGTAGACAATGAGGCCATCTATGACATTTGCTGTAGAAAGTTATTGAGTGCCCAACCTACACTAACCTTAACTGCCTTATTAGCCAGATTGTGTCTTCCATACTGCTTCCCTCAGATTTCATAGGGCCCTTAATGTTGATCTGACAGATTCCAGAACAACCTGGTACCTTGCCTTCGAATCCACTTCATTCTGGCCACTTTATGGCCTACCATGAGCAGCTTTCTGTAGCAGAAATCACCAATGCCAGCTTTGAGCCAGCCAACCAGATGGTGAAATATGACCTGCACCATGGTAAATACATGACTTGTTGCCTGCTCTACCATGGTGAGGTTGTTTGCAAAGAAGTCAATGCTGCTATTGCCACCATTAAGACCAAGTGGAACATCCAGTTTGTAGACTTGTCCCTTATTGGCTTCAAGGTTGGCATTAATGATGAACTTACCATTGTGGTACCTGTGGTCACCTGGCCAAGGTACTTAGAGCTGTGGGTATACTGAGCAACACCACAGCCATTGCTGAAACCTGGGCTTACATAGATCACAAGTTTGAAGTGAAGTATGCCAAGCATGCTTATGTGCACTGATATGTGGGTGAGTGCATGGAGGGGGGGTTCTCTGAGGCCTGTGAGGACATTGCTGCTCTAGGGAAGAATTATGAGGAAATTGGTGTGGATCTTGTTGAAGGTGAGGGTAATAAAGAAGGAAAGGAATACTAGCTAGTTCATTCCTCCAGCCCCTGTATTATGTCAAACTCAGAACTTCAGCTCCAGCATTAGCTGCAGGAATTGATGATGCTTCTGTGCCATTTCCATTCTGTGACCATGTCTTTTCCATGTGTACCTATAAGTTTTCCATGATGTCTCAAAAGTACAAGCTTTTAAAAACGAGAGAGAGACAGGCTAATAAAATGGATATGAAAAAAGATCCATCATTCTTTTGCATACAGGAAACACACCTCAACAACAAAGATAGGCATTACTTTAGAGTAAAAAGCTGGACAAAGTTTTCCAGGAAAACAAATCCAAGAAGAAACCTGGAGTAGTCATTCTAATATCTAATAAAATTTACTTTCAACCAAAATCAATCAAAAAAGATGGGGAAGGACACTTAATACTCAACAAAGGAAAAAATCCACCAAGATGACATCTCAATTCTGAGCATATATGCCCCAAATGTAAGGAAAGTCACATTCTTAAACATTACTAACATTTAGAACTCACATGGAACCCTACACATTAATTATGGAAAACTTCAACAGGCCATTCTTATAAATGGACAGGTCATCAAGACAGAAACTAAACGTAGAAATAATGAAACTAACAGAGTATATGAATCAAATGTAACTAACATATCTACAAAACATTTCACCCAAACACAAAAGAATATGCCTTTGTATATGTCTCAGAATATGTCTCAGTACCTCACAAGACTTTCTCGAAAATTGAGCATATAGTCAGTCACAAAGCAAGCTAACAGATACAAGAAAATTGAAATGATTCCTTATATCTTATCAGATCACCATAGATTAAAGCTGGACTTCAACAATAACAGAAACAACTGATAGCCTTCAAACTCATGGAAACTGAAGAACTATCTATACAATGATCACTGGGTCAAGGAAAAATAAAGAGATTAAAGCCTTTCTCTAATTCAATGAAAATAAAAGCACAACATACCCAAACATATAGGACACAATGAAAGTAGAACTAAGAGAAAAAGTTCATAGCACTAAGTTCATTCATAAAAAATTAGAGAGTTCTCATACTAATAATATAAAAGTAAACCTGAAAGCTCTAGGGAAAAACAGAAGCAAACATACCAATTAAATGTAGACAGCAGGAAATAGTCAAACTCTGGGCTGAAATCAATAAATTAGAAACAAAGAGAACAATAGAAAAAGTCAACAAAACCATGAGCTGGTTCTTTGAGAAAATCAACAAGATAAATAAACCCTTAGCCAAACTAACTAAAAGGCATAGAGACAGTATCCAATTATGAAAATAAAAAAAGAAAAAAGAGACCTAACAAAACACAATGAGGATATTAAAAAAATCATTAGGTCTTCAAAGCTTGTACTCCACGAAATTAGAAAATCTAAATGAAATGGATAATATTCTAGATAGATACCACTTACTAAAGTAAAATCAAGATCAGGGAAACTATTTAACTATTGAAACAGAACTTTAACCCTTAAGGAAATAGAAGCAGTCCTTAAAGTATTCCCAAACAAACAAAAACAATAGACTTTAGGGCAAAATTCTACCACATTTTCAAAGAACTAATATCAATATTCCTTAAACTATTCCACAAATTAGGAACTTGTCATATTCATTCTATGAGGCCACAGTCACCCTGACACCTAAACCACACAAAGACTCAACAAAAAGAGTATTTCAGACCAAGTTCCTCTATGAACATGAATCTCACTCACAAGGGGAAACTAAATAGACATTGGAAGTGGATGGAGGGGGAACTGTTTAAGAAAGGAGGTGAGAAGGGATAGGAGGATGAGGATCAGATATAGGGAGGGGGAAAGGGAGTTAGAACAGAAATCTATGTGGGGCATCTCTGGAACTAGCTGGAGACCTGGGATTGGGGAGGATACAGGGAGTCTGTGTGGGTGACCCTAGCTGAGACTCCTACCAGGGAGGAATATGGACACTGAAGTGGCCCCCTCCTGTAGCCAGATAGGACATCTAGTCAAGGAAGGGATATATCAACCCTGTCACAAAGTTGTCAACCAAAAATTTGTCCTCTTTATAAGATGTGCAGGGATAAAGATGGAGCAGAGATTGAGGGAACAGCCAACCAATGATTGACCCAAGTTGAGATATACATATCCCATGTGAAAGAACCAATCCCTGACACTATCAATAATACTCTGCTATGCTACAGGACCCTAGCATAACTCTCATTGAGAGGCTTCATGCAGTAGTGGATGGAAACAGATGCAGATACCTATAGCCAAATATCAAGCAGAGCTAGGGGAGTCTTGTGAAAGAGTGGGGGATAAATTGAGTGAGCCGGAGGGGTCAAGAACACTACAAGAAGACCTACAGAGTCAACTAACTTGGGCCCAGAGACTGAACCACCAGCCTAAAAAACATACAGGGGCCTGATCCAGCCCCCCCGCCCCCAACATATTTGTAGCAGATGTACAGCTAGGTCTTTATGTGGGTCACCTAACAATAGAACGGGGGGCTGTCACTGAATCTGTTGTCTCCCATTGGATCCCTTTCCCATAATTGGACTGCCTGTTTGTGCCTCAGTGGGATAAGATGAGCTTAGGTCTACTGTGACTGGATGATTTCAGAGCAGGGTGAGGCTTTCTCTTCGCCTGAAAGCAGGGGAGATGGTAATGGGGGGGGGGTGATTTTAAGGGTAGAACTGGGAAGAGATTAGGGAAGGGGGCTGTGATCAGGATGCAAGTGGAGTAATAATTAATTAATGAACAAAGGCCAGCTGGCCAGTTTTAAGATTCTAGATAGTAGAAACAACAGCCAAACCATTTGTACATTTGCAAGTCAATTTCACCCTGGGTCCTTGATTTACCATCAAACCATTGTGTGTGTGTGTGTGTCCCTTGCACAGGTATATCCATATACACACTCCTACACAGAGTTATTTAGGTTTTGTCATCTGAAAGGCAAGAATAAAGACTGACTTAGGTATGTGAAAGTAAATTTTAAAATATGAAAGAAAGTCTAATTCTGAATTTGGAATACAGAAAAGATGTATCTTTCTAAGCATTTATTCAACAAATACCAAGAAGTACCTTTCAGACAATAAGTAAGAGACAAAAGTTGAAATAAGAGAAGATCCTGGAATGACCCTATGCAAAGACGCTATGTTCATGAGCTACCCCAAAATAAAAGAATGAAATATTTCAAGCATGTCCTAGAATACTCATTTCATTAAAAATGATAAATCTATTCATTAGGCCTTTTATCTGTAATTGCTATCAAGGTATAATCTTATATTAATTTTCAAACCAAGGAAGTCTTGAGAGATAAGCATTGTAAGACGAACATAAAACTGATAAACATAGAGTAAAAGAAGTTCTCTGGGACTTAGAAAAAGGTTATTTTCTTCTGTGGGCAGCCCTTGTCGCCATGAACACTCCAGGATGCCCATACCAGTTAGCAGCCTAAACTAGAATTTAAGTCTTAAGGAAGATATTGGGTAGTTGAAAGATAGCTAGGCAAACACACAGGAGAAATGGAGGTTAGAATCTCTGATGCGAGCTGGTTTGTGTCTACCACCATACCATGAGATGTTGCAGGTTCAAGCCACTCTATCATTTTGTCAGGAACAAATTCAGGAGCCATGAAAATGACTGCCTAGGGCAGTTGTGTTAAGTATGTTGGTTAATGAGCACAATTTCCATATTATAAACATACTAAAATGACCTCAGGGTCCATGGCAAATGTCACTAGATCACAACTTTGAGTTCTTGTCTTCATTGGGCATGGGAGGATACAATTCCCTACCACCCAGGCAGTTGAGATGGCAGCATGGCAAAGACTGCTCCACAAATGGACTGGAGAGATCTGTGCCCTTTTCAAACTAAATCAGGAGAATCTCTCTGTGTAATTATTAAATTTTTTTCTTCCTTTTCTGTGAGGACTCTGAAGCTTAGGTTTTTGAGGTATAGGAAACAAAATAGCTGAGCCACTGGATGCAGCAACAGTCTGGGAGAATGCCTAATTTACAGCAGAGAATGTGTTATCAAAATCATATATGTGTAAGTACGTATACACATGGGCTGGGAGATGGCTCATTGGTAAAGTATCAAACAAGGTATGAGGATCTGAGTTCAGCTCCTCAGATTCCATAGAAAAGACAACCAAGGTCAGTGCCATACCCCTGTTAACTCAGCACTGAGAGGTGGAGAGAGGCCAGAGTTTACCATTCTGGCTACCTAGTCTAACTGAATTGATGAGCTCTAAGTTTAGTAAGCAACTCAGTAAAAGTTTAGGGCCTTTTTATGTCTTCCTTAGCCTTGAACTAATGACTCAGAGACCTGGTCTATTTATTAAAATGCTTTTTACTCTATAGCCAGACAGGGTTCTCATCTACTCTAACTTGACTATACTGCCTATTACTCAGCCACCTGCTTCATCTGCATCCTCATGCCAAATCCCTCATTGACTGGAGCCCCTCACTGGGATTGGAAGTTCTGCGTTAGCTCTTCTCCCCACCAATAGGCTGATTAGCTCTTTATTGACCATTCAGAAGTGAAGGAGAACAATGATTTATATAATACTTAGTCAGGAAATGCCTCATAATAATGACAGTACCAAAATCTGAACTACACCCAGATCTTTAGGTAGAGAAATCAGCATTGAAATACCCATCACACACACACACACACACACACACACACACACACACACACTCCACAACCAAACCATGTCTCAAAAAAATTAACGTGTTAAGGGTTGAGAGAGGGTTCAGTGGGCAGAAGCCACAGATCTGAATTGGATCCTCAGCACTCATGTAAAAACCAGGTGTTGCTGTGGGTGTCTGTAACCCCAGCACTAGGGAGTGGAGACAGGCAGACTGCTACCTGGTATAGCTAAACCTTGAGCTCAGGGTCAGTGAGCCCATCTCAAAAAATAAATAAATAAATAAATAAAAATCAAGAGTCACAAGGGAAGTAGCTCAACATTAGCCTCCACTAACCCTCCAGAAGTGTGCATGTACATGCAGATAACACATACACAAATAAGCTGGAGAACTATAGAAGACACCCAGTATCAACCCAAGGCCTCAGTGTGTACATGTGCTGAGAAGTCAGCTTAGGAACTTTGGGAAATTCCACCAGGGCCCCTGAGCACATAGGCACCTCTCCTCTCTTGGAAGAAACAGGTTAGAGAGGACATAGGCTGGAAGGGAGGGGCTGATTAAGCCCTTACTACCTCATTCCCTAAAGACCAAGTCACACTGTTCTGCCAATCACATTGTGCCTAATGGATGCTGCTCTAAAAACTGTATAAAAGCTCAATGAATGGGCTGCACCTGGTCGTTCTCCTGACTTAGAGTGCAGGGCAACCCCAGTATGCTAGATCAATAAATTCCTCTTACATTTTGCATCAATCTCTGACTCCATGGTGTTCACTGGGGAGGGGGGGAGGGTGCCTCTTATAAGTTAAGACTCCTCAGAGTTTGGTGGTGGGCCGAGAATTGACCCTCCATGGGTACACACTGGAGAGCAGCAGATTGGAGGAATGGCTTGAGCAGGTACTGCAGCTGTCTATCTTGTTGGTCAGTCTGAGTCTGTAAGTTTGTTTGAACTTTCTGTTTGCTTACAGGCTTCAGGGAGCTTGGAGAGAGCACATTGTTTGGGGCGGTCAAGTGTGGCAGGCAGACATGCCTTAACGTTGCCACCATGGGAGGTCTGGAGAACACTTCAGTCCCCCCTGAAAGGAGTCAGGAAGGTTTCTCTCCTTCTGGAAACAGCAAAGTTTGCTGTAACTTTGTTTATCTGTCTCCTGCCACTGGGAGGGCCACCTGGTTTATCTCAGCACAGTTAGAGCTGGCTAAGTCTGTTCTGTGACTGTGGAAAGAATGAATTGTCTGTGCCCATGGAAGGGGCAAACTGTGTGTTGATTGTCTCTCTCTGTGTTCTTGAACCTAGATGACTGCCCGTGATAGGGTTGAGCTGTCTGTGTGTTGATTGTTTTCCTCTGTGTTTGTTGGTATCTCGTTCTGTATTCTTGGACTTAAACTGACTGATGACCTCTTTTTTGGACATTAGACAGACTGAATTTACCCCATTAAACATCCTAGTTAACCTCTAGAGGGAAGTTAGGGAAAGAGGAGAAAACTAGGAGGACGAGACTCTAGTGGAGGACTCCCCTCCCCCTCACAGATAAAGGCCTTTCTTTCCACCAAGACCCGCCTCACAGGTTCTGACCATCAGGAAGAAGGAAGTGTGGGAGGAGAGATCCGGACCTGAGATGAAGTCCATCCTTCAAGAACCTTCAACAGTGGAACTGTTACTCCAAGACCCTCTTCCTCCATTTCCCCCTACCCTGGCCCCTGTGGCCCTTCCAGCATCAGCACTGGTCCCAGGATCCTCAGCCCATATGAGATTGGGGCCATTGCACCACCCTTTACAAGGGGGAGGGGTGGGGGGGGACCACCTCCCTCTTTCCAGGGGGTCAATTAATCTCTTTGAGATTGTTTTATTTACTCATCAGCCCACCTAGGATGATATCCAACAACTCACTTTTGGTGCTCTTCAAGACCAAGGACTGAAAGAAATAATGCAGGAAGCTAGAAAGAATGCCCCCTCAGGCACCATCAATTGGCCAGGCTGTCTTCTTGACAGCGGGCTTTCCTTGATCATGGCAGAAGGTAAGGGGCACCTAAAGGTTCACCACCAGACTCCATTGGCAGGTCTCAAGGGGGCCACATGACAGCCCACGAATCTGAACAAGATATGTGAAGTTGGGCAGGGATGAGTCACCCACAGCCTTTCTAGAGTGGCTCATAGAGGTATTTCATCAACATACACCCTATGAGTCCAACAGCAAGGAGGATAAAGCTACTGTGACAATGGCTTTTATAGACCAGGCTAGTACAGATAACAGGAAAAAGCTTCAGAGGCTAGAAAGACAGGGTAGGCCATTGAGAAAGTTAGTGCAGGTTGCTGAGAAAGTCTACCATAACAGGGAGACAGTCTAGGAGAAAGAGCAGAGAAAGAGAAAGGAAAAGAGACAGGGAAGGGATCTACAGAGAGTCCTGACTCTCAGGTGAGATGATGAATACAAGTTGTTTGAGACCTCGGACAGGGCACCCCAGGACCTAGACTGGTGGCTCGAGGTCTTTCCCCAGGCCTGGGCTGAGATGGCAGGGATGGGAAGAGCCAACAGGCAGCCCCTCATCCATGTGAAGCTCAAAGCTCAAGCCTCCCCAGTGTCTGTGTGCCAGTATCTGATGTCGAGGGAGTCCCGGGATGGAATCAGGCCCCACATTACCAGACTCCTAGAACAAAGAATCCCGTGGAAGTGCCAATTAGCTTGGAATACTCACCTTCTGCTGGTGAAGAAACCTGGAACCCTAGACTAAGAAGGATTGTCTAGAGGGGACTAAACACCTCCTGAAGAAGCTGGGAAGATTGGAATACAGAGCCTCAGCCAAAAAGGCCCAAATCTGCCAGAGAAAAGTAAGTTATCTGGGCTATCTGCTAAAAGATGGCCAGTGCTGGCTCACCAATTTGTGAAAGGAGACCATCCTGCACATCCCTCCTCCACAGAGCCCCAAGCAGGTACAGGAATTCCTGAGCATGGCTGGTTTCTGCCAGCTATGGATCCCACAATTTGTTAAATTGGCTGCCCCCCTCTACCCCTGACTAAAAATGAACAGCCCTTCCATTGGGAGGAAGAAGAGCAACAGGCTTTTGACATGATCAAGCAGGCTCTGCTCAAGGCCCCTGCTCTAGGAATGCCTGATTCCAGTAGGCCTTTCCACCTTTATGTGACTGAGAACAGGGGTATAACCAAGGGGGCACTCATTCGGCTGCTGGGCTCCTGGAGGTATCCAGTTGCCTATCTGTCAAAAAATTGGACCCTGTCACTGCTGTGTGGCTTGCTTGCCTGTGAATGGTGGAGGCAGGGGCAGTTCTAGTTAAAGACACTAATAAATTGACTCTGGGGCAGAACCTGACTGTGACATGCCTTGGAGATCATTGTTTGACAGACCCTGGATCAATGGCTGACCAATGCCTGCATGACTCATTATCAGACTCTTTTGCTAAATTCAGATTAGATGACCTTTGCATTACCAGTGGGCCTCAACACAGCCACTCTGTTACCTGACCCCAACCTTGACCTGCCAGCTCATGATTGCCAGCATATTCTAGCTGAGGACCAGGGATGGGGAAAGGACCTGTTGTATTGGCTACTCCCCAATGCTGAGATGACCTGGTTCACTGACAACAGCAGCTACCTGGTAGAAGAAGAATGCAAGGCAAGGGCCACCATTGTGGACAGGCACCAGGTGTTCTGGGCAGAACCAGATCCTTGGGGAACATCAGCCCAAAAGGCAGAGCTGATAGCTTTGACCAAAGCCTTGAACCTGAGGGTAGGCAAAAAGATCAACATCTACATGGATAGCAGGTAAGCCTTTGCCACAGCCCATGTCCACAAGGCTATATGCCAAGAGAGAAGACTGCTCACATCAGAGGAAACAAAAAGGAAATCTTGGATCTCTTGGATGCCCTAATAAAGCCAGCAACTGTGAGTATTATTTGCTGCCCAGGACATCAGTGGCCCTGGTCAATAACCAGGCAGATCAAGTGGCTTGAGAAGTGGCTATGCAGGAACCTATCCTGGTTATGGGCCTGCAAAAAACACCTGCTAGGAAATGGGTCTAGACTAAGGGATGGCCTCACTTAGAATATACTAAAGAAGAAAGGACTCAGATTGCTAGCCACCCTACCAAATATTACCTAGAGAAGTAAGGGCAATGGCACACACAAGAAAGAAATTTATACTCTCTAGAAAGCAAGCAAAAGACTTACTAGGCCTAATGCACAGATGGACTCATTTAGGGGACAAAAAGTTTGTCCAAGCAGCTAAGGGACCTAAAGTATATATAACCCAGGTTTTGGTCCAGAAAGATAGTAGACCAGTGTAAGGTATTCCAGCAAGTAAATGCTTATGCACCCGAGAGTAAACAGGACAATGGACCTAGGGGAGAACAACCTGGAGTATATTGAGAGGTCGATTTTCCAGAAGTTAAGCCAGGAAAATATGGTAACAAATACCTTCTAGTGTTTGTGGATGTTTTCTCTGGATGGGTTGAGGCATTCCCCACCAAGCAGGAAACAGCTACCATGGTAGCTAAGAAGATATTAGAGGAAATTTTCCAAGGTTCAGAGTGCCCATGGTAATTGGATCAGACAATGGTCCTGCTTTTGTTTCTAAGGTAAGCTGGGGATTGGTAGAGATATTGGTGACTAATTGGCAGTTCCATTGTGCACACCTTCCCCAGAGCTAAGGGCAGGTAGAAAAATGAAAAGAACCCTTAAAAGAGACCTTAACAAAATTGACCATGGAGGCTGGCTCAGACTGGTTGGTGTTCCTCCCCTTGGCCCGGTTCTGAGCCCAGAACAACCCCTACCATTTTAAACTGACCCCTTTTGAGATCCTGTGTGGTACCCCAACTCCCTTAGTGTCAACTGGGCCCTTTTGGGAGGTATCCCACAGCATGAGATTTGGCCCAAACTGTCTGCCTTAGATGCTCCAGAGATGTCAGAGACCCCTCACCGCTTCCAGATTGGTGACTGGATCTATGTTAGGAGGCATTAGGCAGAGTCGCTAGAACTCTGATGTAATGGACCCTTCCTGGCACTGCTAGCCATTCCCACAGGCCTCAAGGTAGACAGTATTGCAGCCTGGGTGCATGCTTCCCATGTGAAACATGCAGACACCCCTCTCTCCAGAGACCCTAGCTAGATGGTAGAGAAGATGGACAATCTGCTCAAGCTCAAGATCACTCGACCTTGATCATGACTGCCTGGTGCTACCTTTGGACAGCACTCACTGTCTCCCTTCTGTTGTGATTGGGGGTGGCTGAGGCAACCACCAGGACCTCCGTTTGGTCTTACAAAGGGAAAATTAAGACAGTCTGGGGGTTGCCATTGATTTAGCTATAGAGAGAATAGAAACTTCCATCAGTCATCTTAAAGTATCACTGACTTCATTATCAGAAGTAGTACTACAGAATAGGAGGAGATTAGACTTAACTATTCCTCAAGCAAGGAGGGCTATGTGCTGCCTTAGCTCAAGAGAGTTAATTTTATATAGACCATTCTGGGGTTGTTAAAGATTCAATGGCCAATGTAAGAGTATGATTAGCCAAGAAGGAGAGAGAGAGGGGGGGGGGGAACAGAGTCAGGGCTGTTTTGAGTCTTGGTTTAACTCCCCCCTTGGTTAACCACCCTCATATCCACTTTGTTAAGACTTTAAGTGTTCTCCTGCTATTATTGACTTTGGCCCCTACATTTTGTTAAGGAACACATAGGAACAGTACAGCTAATTATCTTAAAGCAGAAATACAAAGAATTAGTTACAGAAGACCAGAACTATGAGCTGCATAGCTATCAACAATAGTTTCAGGATTGAAGCATGAACAAGAAAAAGGGGGGAATGAGAAGTAAGCTCAGAAACTTTGAGAAATTCCACCAGGGCCCCTGAGCACATAGGCATCCCTCCCCTCCTGGAAGAAATAGGTTAGAGAGCATGTAGGCTGGAAGGGAGGGGCTGATTAAGCCCCTACTACCTCATTCCCTAAAGACCAATCAGTTTAAAATTCACACTGTTCTTCCAACCACATTGTGCCTAATGGCTGCTGCTCTAAAGACTGTATAAAAGCTTGATGAATGGACTACATATGGCTGTTCTCCTGCCTTGGTGTTCAGGACGACCCCAGCATGCTGGATCAATCAAGTCCTCTTGCATTTTGCATTAATCCCTCACTCCATGGTGTTCACTCAGGGGTGGGGAGTCTCCAGTAAGTTAAGGCTCCCCAGAGTCTTATAGTGCATATGAACAGGAACACCTACATGTACACACACACACACACACACACACACACACACACACACACAATCTATATCTGTTAAACCACCAGGATATGAGGTTGGACCAAGTCTAGCTCACTCTGCCCTAGCAGACTACACAAGTACAACACAGTCTTCCTTTTTAGTTCACAAAACTTCAGTTAAGCATAAAAAAGAATGCCACTGGTCTGCTTTAAGCCAGGGGTTTATTCGCCAGTTTATTCAGTATATGAAGGCAAGAGGCATCTTTTTAAAAGATGAAAAATATTAACATTGGAAATCTTGTTTTAATCACATTTAAGTTGTAAGCCCAGTTCTTAATCTCTTCTGGAAGAGTCTTCCTGAATTTAGTTGTTAGTCTACTGTTAGGCTCTGTCTTTTATCAACTTCCTATCTGAGTTCAGCTGAGCTGTGTATGAATCAACTGTGACTTTGCAGGTTACTGTATCATGAGGCGATCTCTTTCGTCCAAACCATTTCATCACTGCTTATTGCTATTCTCCCCAGAATTACATATTGCTTTAAGTCTTCTCAAAAATGACAGGGTCCTGACACATGACCTGACATTATACATGGAGTTCATATTAAAAAGGCAATTCTGCTCTGTGCTTTGCAGGAAATCCCTGAATACAGTCTATTTATTGCAAGCATATCTGCTATACTTAAAATATAGTTTTCTTATGCTGTTACTTCAAGGGCAATATTAATTGAGAACATTTTTTTGACAGAATCCAGATACAGAGGTTAAAGAAGCACTAACTGTGAGAACAGGGAGGGGAGGTAACTTTCTGGCAGTTTATTTAAAAGACTAACATGGGAAATAGCAGAGAATGCCCAGAGTGGAGGACAGCAAAGCTGAGCCCAGATAGTCCAGGAACATCAGAGAGGACAGGGCTGGAGGGCTGGGCCAGCCACACTGCTCTCAGTAGAAACTCACCTTCTGTCACTGCTGGGCTGTGCATGAAACTGGATGGTTCTGAGATATAAAGTTTTAACCTTCCTATATTGTGTTTCATCTTTACTTACTTTTTTCTGACCTTCAAATCATAAGATGACATCTATACTCCCAGACCAGAGGTATATGTTTTTCCTTATACTATTTTTAAAATTACACAATATTTTTACTAAATCTTTGAAGGTTTTATACAATGAATCTTGATAACACTCAACATTTCCTCTGAGATTCACCAGACCCATATATGTGTAATGGCTGCTGAGCATAGAAGTAGTTCCGTCCCTTTATTGAGGAAAAAAGCAAGTCTTTTAGTAGTGTGGGAATGACCCAGGAATGTGCATTGCAGATGTTACTCAGTGATAATGTACCAAAAAAATCTGTCACCAGAAATCAGAGGAAATACAAACTAGGTTGTACTCACTGCTTCAGCTGGTCACTGTCTTTGATAGATACAGTCATGTTCTCTGAGGACATGAAGCTCACAGTTCATAGGTTTTACATTGTGATCCTCCAAGATTTTCAGGCATTCCCAAACTTACTAGAGCACAGAATCCCCCCCCCCCCCCCCCCCAACAAGGTATTGCAAAGAACAGCACTTGAGAAACGCCATTCCTGTCCTGACCAATCAATACTGAGTTCCCCCCAAACACTTTGCATGCGGATATAGAAACACCTTTTAAATGTCAGACATGGTCTTGCTTCCTAGAGGATGAAGCAGATGACATATCATAAGGCAGGCTCTTAAAATAAATGATGAAGCAGCAACACCAGACCGTATATACCCTGGCAAAAATGCTAACTCATTCTGCTCTGGGCTTGACAGCAGCATGGGTCACTCTCATAATGAGAGCTACAAATTCACCTCAGGCGAAGGAGATTGGTCAGTGAGTATGATTGTTTGCTATGCACTGTGAACTCCACAATTCAAATACTCACCACCTACCAAAGAAAGCAGGAGATGCACACCCGAGTGTAACCCCAGCATAGATGGGGGCAGAGATGGGAAGATCATTGGGGTTGACCAGCTGCCAGTATAGTTTAAACAGCAAGAGACCCTGCGTCACAGACTGATGGAGCATGATTGAGCAGGTCACATGACAATCCTCTAACCTCTTCATATGTACCCATGAGCATGTGCACTTGTACACATACACACCCCAGAAACTGATTTCTCCCCATTAGCTCTGACAACAGACCCTTTGACCTTTGCCAAGTGATTTCAACTTGAGATCTGTTACATGATAACAATATGTTTTCATGCAATCCTAACTCAAAGAATGGCGTCTGTCTAGGTGTGCAGCGGATTAAGGTAACTCTGTCTTTGCTTTGAAAACTAGTGCATATTTGGAAAGTTGCTAACTCTGAGTCTTTCTTGTGTGTGCACATAAAACCAGGGAAAACGTTTATCTTCTAGCCATCTGCAAATCAAGATCTTTTCTGAAGCTTCCAGCCAGGAGAACAAGCACTGACTTAGCTACTCAAGTACGCAATGATCGGGCAGGGACTGGGTGGGACTTGCTGGGCTCACATTATTTTAGGCAAACTGAGAGCTCATCACACTTGCTGTCAAGATTTGCACAGACAAATTTCCTATCTTTCTTTTTTCTAACCTGATTCAGACTGTAATTTGTTTGCAGATTTGCTAATAAGTTGGAATAAGGTAGAGCCTGTCCTTCCTCTCTGGTTTCTCGGTTCCCCCTGAGACTGCTGCTTGGACAGCCTCATGCCTCACTGTGTTGTGTTGTGATTTGATGTGAAAGTACATAACAGATGACTCATTTAAGATAAATGCCTAGGAAGTCATTTTTCACAAAAATATTCAGGAATGCTTACTAATTGTTTAATCTTGTTAGCGACAAATATTTTCTACTAGTCACTTTCCCTTCGGTGACAAAGTCTTCGACAGCTAGTCAAGTTGAAGATTAAATCCACCTGCTCCTGGGTTCTGGTTTCAGAGCCCCTTTGAGTTGAGTTAGCATTATCAAATAACACGGAAAAAAACAGTAGATCAACACACTCCAAGCAGAGAAATTAATATTGAGCCAGAATATTTTCATACCTACCAGTCACAAATCACTGACATGTTTTCCCACAATGAAATATGTTGATCCTTCAGCCTTCCTGTCTCATTCATTGCCCAGAAAATTATTCTCTTTTACTAACAATAAATTGATTACAAGACTGGAAAAAAAATATTAAAATTAACTTGGAAAGTAAGTACCCTCTCTTCATTTTGGGAGGGTACTTCCTTTATGCAAACACATATACACATTCTCTCTCTGTCTCTCTCTCTCTCTCTCTCTCTCTCTCTCTCTCTCTCTCTCTCTCTTGCACACACGTGCATGTCCTTCAGGGATATATAACCAGAAATGTCCAGTCAAAACCATTTAATGGACATATAAACTTCTCATTTCATATAAAAGAATTTTCTGACTGAGACAGACAACACATTATATATTCTAGGCAGCCAGATAATAAACAGGAATAGCTATCTATGGCTTACACAGCTTATGAACCTGAAGCTAGCCTCCTAGAGGGGCAGAGTCCAGTTATGGTTGTATATCAGTGAAATGATGTGGATTTGCTTTTTAAGCACCTGCCAAAAGAACGTATATTCCCCCACACAGGGCTGTGTCTGGAGCTTCATTCAGCCACAGGCCTATATGATGACTTCACCCTGCTCAGCAAGAGGTCATTTCAAAAGCTTAACAGCTACCTGAGGTTTTCTTCCTTTAGCAACACCCCTCCATGTGTGTGAAGAAGAAGATTCCTCCACAGCAGGAACTTTTGTTTTCTTATTTTGAGGTACAAGGCCAAGCTGTTACATGAAAAGGCAGAAGACCTTAGTGTTTGGGCCACTTTCTTTAGAAAGCTTCTTAAGTTTCTGGGTTTAACTGTGGATTCAAAAATATTATTGCAAAAAATATTTTGTTCCCAGTAAAACAACCTTTGTTTGGGGAGAAGAATAGAAGCTGGATTACACATGTAGCAAGCTGTAGTGGCTTTGCTGACTCAGTAGAACATAGACATCATTGGGAGTCATTAGGACTGACGTCTAGTTCCCAAGTAATGGCAAGGATAGTGCAAATCTGCATTAGGGTTAAAACTGGCCATTCTCTTCACAGCTGCTTAGAAGAAAAACTACCGTTCTAACAAAAGAAGCAGTTTCACTGCAGATATTCTTGCTCTTTCCAACATAAGAGTTTTATTGATTATTTGGGAGTTTCACATAATGGACCAGATCACATTCACTTTCCAGTCTTGGCAGGTCTGCTCCACTAGTCACTGTGACCCTGAAGAAAGAGAGAGAGAGAGAGAGAGAATTACCAAGTCCAATCTATGTTGCCCGTATACTCACTGGAGCATGGTCAAACTCTCCATGACAGCCCCCTAAAGAAAATCGAGTCCTTCCCTGCTCCTGCCTTTGCCAGAAGCCATTAGTTGTGAAGAGTTGCACTTCAAGATCCCTATCACAATGTCTAAAGGATCTCTTCAATGGCTTCTTGTCTAGACGGTTTCCTTTTGGGGAGAGGTAAGTTGTCCCAGAGGCTTTTTTGACTGTAAGGCTTGACTGTGAATCTGCAGAGTCATCAATACCCTGCAAAAGAAGCTTCCTTGCCCTTTACAATCAGCAGCAGCACATAGCGTGGGCAGCCCCATGACCTACACGGACAAAGGACCTCAGCATGGTCTCTGATGACAATACTGACCACAAACATGAACAGGGAGCTCAGCTGAAGCATGGACTATGGACAGCATCACAGGCCTCAGTGGCAGTATGGATCATGGACATCAACATGGCTTCTGGCAGCAACATGAGCGATAGACAGTAACATGACTTCAGGTAGCAGCTTAGACCATGCTGAGATCCATTGTCTCCCCCCAACCCCCAGACTCACTGGGACTGACCATTGTGCTTACAGCCTGTGAGCAGCATGGCCCTGTGCTTGCTTCCCTCCTCCCAGCAGGGGGAGCAGCATTGCTGCAGGTGCAGTGACCCTATGCCTATCAGGCCAGCAAATTGGCAGAGGGCCAGCCCTATTCAGTAATAAGTTTCTATTGGAGTTCCAGACCACCACACACCTCCCTGTCTTTTGGTGCTTGCTGTCCCAGGCTCACTGTTGTCCCTGTAGTCAGCAGGTAGCACCATGACACCCTGTCCCCTGTGTTTCCCCCTTCCAGCAGGAGGAGCAGCAGCTCTTAAGGGCCATGAACAAGTGCTATTGAGTAATGCCTTGTTCTTTATCCACTGTGGCTATGCCATACACTTCACTGCCATGTCTCGACATAAGCCATTCTCCACGGAGTTCTTGCGTGCCTCTGCTCTGCCATCTTTCCTTCACTTTCTAAAACTGTCTTCCCATCAGATCTGATGTTTTTTTTCTTTTAAGTTGTTCTTGAGATATTGTGGGCTCTGCAGAATTCTTCTCTCAGCAGGACAGCACTCTGACTGTGGCTCCACCATGACATCTGTAGGGCTGCTTTGGGGGCCTAGGGCTGCTTTGGGGGCCTGGGGGGTGGGAGGTGATGGATGTGAGTTAGTTAGCAAAAATACTAAGGACATGTTTTCATTAAGCTTTCTGGGGACTTCTGCTAACTGGAGAATATAAAACCCCACAGAGTCTTTGTCTGTGGACAAGAAAAACGGTAAAGGCAGTAGTTACATTTGCAACATAATCTGACATGCTCTTGTGGTTTGAATAAGATCCGGCCTCTATAAGCTCATATATTTGAATTCACATATGTGCCTCCCCCAATCCCAGTTGGTGATACTCTTTGATGAGTTTTTGGGCTCTTTGGACCTTACTGGAGGGAGCATATCATTTTGAGGGCTTGCAGCCTTCCCCATTTCCTGTCATTTCTCTGCTTCCTATGCATAGATAACATGTGATCACTTGACTTCCTGCTTCTGTTTGCCATGCCACCCCCACCATTATGACCTCTATTACTCTGGAGTGATAAAGCCAAAAACAACTTTTTCTTCTCTAAGTTGCTTTGGCCATGGCATTTTACCACAGCCACAGGCATGGCAAGTTTATGTGAGGACGTTTCCATTCCAGCTGCAACAAAGAGAAACCATTACAGATGTTATGACATATAAAGGGAGAGAGTGAAGAGGCATTTCAGTTGATGAAGTGTTTGTCATGCATGTGTGAAGGCCTGAATTTGGCCCTCAGAATCTATGTGAAAAGTCCATTGTGGTGATATACTTCTACAATCTCAGTGTCTTAGTTAGGGTTTCCATTGCTGCGAAGAGACACCATGACCAAGGCAACTCTTACAAAGGCAAACATTTAATTAGGATAGGCTTACAGTTTTAGAGGTTTCATCCACGATCATCATAGCAGGGAGCAAGGCAAAATGCTGGCAGACATGGTGCTGGAGGAGCTGAGTTCTACATTCCTCTCCTGTGGAATTCGTTGTCTTGTATGTCTTGCTAGTGAGTGCAGCTCTGTTGGCGGTAAGTCAGGATGGTGTATGCAGTGGATCACACAGGGCCGGTGGAACCTTATTAAAGCTCCTTCTCTAGAAGTAATAGTGAGCCAAGTCCCTGTTTTCCCAGCCTGACTGGGTAGTCCACCAGAGGATCAGATTTGGTGTTGATAAGTCACTGGGCTTTTCCAGCAACTGAAGGAAAGAGGCAAGATGAGAATCCACCTGGTAATTTTTTTTCCAATTGCCCTAGAGCAATAAATCTTTCTTTCTGCATTCATCAATGCTGGATAAGTGAAGCAACTTCTCCAACTCTGTTCTAAGGAGTCTGGCTTCACAGAAACACATTTAAGAAATTTCTCCTGGTCAAAATAAAGCATTTGGAAGTTGTGAACTTCTTATTTATTAGACCTTTCTTTTTCCTTGCAAAATCCCAATGCATGTTAATCTATTAAAAGTTCTGGGAAGCTTTAGAGTAAAGTAGGTGCCCAAACCCAATTCTCAAATGTGTTTGAGAATTCACTTTGGGAATGTAGAGATTTTTTTTGTTTTGTTTTTGAAAGAATATAAGTTTATTCCCTGAAGTCATGGCAAAATAGGTCAGTTGGTATAGTACTTGTCTAGCAAGTATGGAGGCCTAGATTCCAATTCCAGGCTTACATAAAGCCAGGTTCTGTCGCACATTCCAATAATACCAGCACTATGCTCGAGAGAAGTGGAGGCAGGAGGATCAAGGTCATCCTCTGTTGTATTAATTGGTGGTGAACCATAGGTACATGAGATCATGACTAGATAATATTTTCATGTTCCTACCCTCTTGGTCACTGTTCTATTGCTGAGAAGAGACACTGTGGCCACAACAACCATTATTTAAAAAACATTTAATTTAGGTTAGCTTACAGTTTGAGAGGCACATTTAGTTTAGTCTGTTCTCATCACGGTGGGGAGCATAGTAGCATGTAGGCAGACATAGTGCCAGAGAAGCAGCTGAGAGTTCTACTTCTGGATCCAGAGGAAGGAAAAAAACAGAGAAAACCACTGGGCCTGGCTTGGGCTTCTGAAATCTCAAAGCCCAGTGGCACATTTCCTACAGCAAGGCCACACCTCCTTCAACAAGGCCACACCCCCTCCAATAAGGTCATACCTCCTAATCCTTCTCAAGGGGTGCCACTCTGGGGTGACTGTATTTTCCAATATATGAGCCCATGGGAGCCATGCTCATTCAAACCTTCATACCTATCCAACATTCAAACCCTGAAATTCTACCTAAAACCTGCACTGTAGGTCTTGCTGCTCTCTGTCCTGAGTTTGAGGCTCATGAGATGCCAGCTCTTACTATCTCTGAAGGGTTCTTATTTTCAAGCTCAGGCATCCTTTCAGTCTCCCATTTCCAATTTCGTTATCATTTGGGAGGCTCAAAAACAAGCAATATAAAGTGTGATGTGGATACATATACATGAACTATTTTTAAAGACAGGGCATGATCAAATGTGATTTTCAAACACATATCTCCAAACTTCACGTTTTTTGGTTATTGTCACCAATGAAGAGAATGTTATCCGGTGCAGAATTGTATCCATCGACCATTAAGAACAAGTCTTGATCATAAATAGACTAAGGTACAGATAACTGCAGAGATGGCATCATGGACATGGCGCAAATCAGGCTGTGCAATGAGCAAACCAGTTTGAAATGCATCTTCTAGGGCTTTACAGAGATATATTAACCTGCTCACAACATTTAAGTCCACATATTTATTGCTCCTATAAAGAAGATCATCAAAAGCAAAACAACAAACTCATCCAAATCGAGTATATCATCTTTATGAGTGAAAATAGCCCATCCGACTTAAAAATCAGCTAGGGAATATTAGTGCATGTAAAATGAAATGCCTGTAATTTGAGCTTTGTGTTCTAGCTAAACATATACCATACAAGCAATTTCCTTTAGGTTAACAATAACAAAAATTTCTGATACCAATTTGTATATTTATTCTGAGTTTTCTGCTCTTGATAGAAGATTATATATATATGTATATGTGTGTATACTTATATAATATGTATATATATAATGTGTATATATGTATACACATACACATGTGTGTATATGTTTGTATATATGTATGTATATATTGTGTGTGTGAATAGATGTATGTATATATTGTTTTCAACAATAAAAAGTTAAGGAAATCATTCTGGGTGACAGGGTGATGCTAAGTGGGGAAAGGCTTTGCTATCCAAGAATGAAGACCTGAGCTTGGATCTCTAGAATCTGTGTAAAGAGTTAGTCAAAACCACAGTGATGGGAAGGTAGAAACAAACAGATCTCTGGGATTACTGGTAGCCAGTCTAGCTCCAAGGTCAATGAGAGGTCTTGTCTCAAAACAGAAGATAGAAGACAACTGAGGAAGACACCATGTTGGCCTCTGGCTTCTACATGCATGCATACCCACATGCACGTATAAAACACACACTTACACACACATACACACACACACACACACACACACACACACACACACAGAAAGACACACAAGCTTAAGCAGGCTTGCTTCTGCACCTAAGAGGTAGCATTTCAAACAAGGTTGGTAGGCCAAAGTTGGATGAAAATAGCAATGGTGTAATGACTACCCCAAGGGAGCTGGAGCCATGGCATAGATGTGTATATCTCACCAACTACAAAGGAAGCAGTGTTCTTGCAATATTCCACCACCCAAACCTTCCTCTTCACTTTGCACTCAATTAAAAAAAAAATCAAATACAGTCTTGGAGACTAAGAAGTATTTGAGGGCAATTTTGAGTCTACAAATAGTAGCTTGACTATCTAATCTTCGAACCTTATGGATACACAAAGCATACTGTTTTCAATATGATTTCAGCAGATTTACCCAGCTCTGCTATGCCCTGGGCACACCTAGACTGACCTTCTAGGAGGATCATCTTGTTTCTTCCCTGGGGACTAGGCACTTACATAATCCCACCTATGCAGAGCTAAAAGCAATTTACTTTTCAGTGTTTCATTATTCCAGATGCCAGATGCATCCTTCCAGATGCTTAGAGAGAACATGGAAGTTACAGTCACTGTCCTAACAGGAAACAGCTCAGGTCGGGAGACACTGGAGAATTCAGAAGAGAAGCCAGATGTTCATTCCAACTCTCCTGCTCATTTTTCAGGATGAAAATGAACTTGGATGAATTCCTTCACCTTTCCTGATCTGTACATCAGGAGTAACAATATGCACTAGGAAACATGCCCAGAGTTTACAGTGCCACCATCATTGTTGGCATTCTGAGTCTCAGCCTGGGCACTTAGCTTTCCTTCACTGGATTCCTGTGAGCATCAACATTCAATCCGGGTACCTTCAGAAACCAAATGCTATCTCTGTGTAGAAATTTAGTTAAGAAGGCCAGTGACACAGAATCAATGTCAGGGACTGAATCAAGCTTTATGAACCCCAGTACTGGGAGTCACCAAATGGTACCAGATGACTGAAATGCATGGTGCACAGTGCCATGCCACACAGCAAGAGGTTGTCACACCCAGAGCCCAAAGCAGTATCAAACCACTGGCTCCCACAGATCAGAGTTATAGTGTCACTAGAGAAATGTCTGGCAACAGAATATGAAGCATGACAGCAGGAGTGTGATCATATGCAACTGTAGTCTTTCCCCAGCTCTACCATGCTTCACCTCTTATGTGCATTATTAAACTTCTGTGAGCTTAGACTTTTTCATTAGAAGAAGTCATAGGAAAGCATTGAGGTGTCCTTGTGTGCTGTTAACCTTGTCTTGAACAAGTACTGTGCACAGTACAGCCATGCAGCAGGCCTTTAGTCAGTGATACAGACACTTACTGTTCTTCCTTAAATCCTTTTTACTTAAGGTCAAGTCTGAATCACTCTTAACCACAGGGCTTCAGCCTTGCAGTACTCCAAAAATGTATAACAGCAACACCACACTGGGTACAAAATGCAAACAAACAAAAGGGCCTTTGTTCATCTTAGAGAGATTCTTCCCCTGAACTCAACAGTCAGGAAGCAGATGTGAAGTACTGCTTCCAGCTGCCAGGACGCCCACAGATTACATGCTTCACACACAGGATGTAATCGGTGGACAACATGCTATTTCAGAGTGCTAGGCTCCCTTCTAGAGCAGGTCTGATATGGAGCCATATCATGGAAGGAGACACTCTTCAACTGTCTGGTGAAAAGTAGAATCCCAGAACTGTTCAGAAATTATCTGAAGCAGAGCTGGGAGATGTACCAATATATTCCTAGAGAAGAGTTAAACAGTTTTCCTGGGGAAATTCTCTGTATTTCTTTGCCCCCTCAGAGCAATGACAAGAAGCTATAGTTTATCATGTTGGATATACTGAACACTGCAGCCTTAGATGGCCCAAGGGTTCAGCAAATGAGCTAAGTATGATATGAAATAAAGTCAGAGGGATAAAGAACTGAAAATAACATATTCATTTTACATTGTTTTTAGCAGTCTTATATGGATGTGGTTTTATATACACACACACACATATATATATACATGTATATTTATGCACACATATATATAACTTCATATACATATATATATACACATACACACACATATATATGCATATATATGTACTTATTTCATATTTTGTGTATGCCTCTGGGTTTTGTAAAGCAGCTATATAGCAGTTGTACTCATAAGTGCTGAAAATAAAAACATTCCAGAAACTTTTCAGATAGTGATAAATAATGTGGTATATGCATACAGTAGAATACTATACAGCAACAGAAAAGAGACAACCGAGTAATATGCATAACCAGAAAGAAGAGTTTCCAAGGCATCAGATACTGAAGACAATGTGAGTCTAAAAGCTGCACGCTCTGAATCTATATAGAGGTCCCACGAGACTTTCTAGAAAGAGGAAAAACTGCAGGGTCCAAAAACATAGTCATATTTGCAGGCTATTGAAGCAAAGACTGGAATTGTCCATGAAATGACACGTGGAGAGGGGGAGGTACATACACACACTCATAACACACACACATATGCACACACACACACACACACACACACACACACACTGATCATAAGAATCATACCAATACTCACAGAAATGTAATGTATACTGAAAAGGACAAATTTCACTGTGTGTCATTTAAATACCAAGAGAAGTGAAGGGAAAATGTCTCTGGGTTTAATAAGATTCTTGGAAGGAAAGCTGCAGAGCCAGCTTAAAATGGCAGAGGCCCCTTCCAAGGCAGCACCCTGAAGAAAGGGAGCTTGTTGGATTACAGCGGCTAGGAGCCGACAGGCAGAATGGGTTTGGGAGTAGATGATGTGTTTATAAAATGATAAAGAGAAGGCGGATATGTTCCTCAGAGGTGTGGTGAGGTGTGGGGGAAGGGGGTGACTCAGTGGGCCCAGGCTGAGGCATCCCTCCCCCTGAGAGATCAGTCACACAGAGGTATGGTGTAGAGTTTATTAAGGGCATGGGGTGGGGAGTTAAAAAGGTAGTAGAGGCAGAGAGAGAGAGAGGGAGAGAGAGAGGAAGGAGAGAGGAGAAGGAGGAAGAGGTGGAGGAGGAGGAGGAGAAGAAGGAGAGGGAGAAGGAGAGGGAGAGGGAGAGGGAGAGGGAGAGAGAGGAGGGAGAGAGGAGAAGGAGGAAGAGGTGGAGGAGGAGGAGGAGGAGAAGAAGAAGAAGGAGAGGGAGAGGGAGAGGGAGAGGGAGAGGGAG